>BQNB010002868.1:0-30716 GCA_026074375.1 Tanacetum coccineum
CATTTCTATTTCATGTCCATCGTGTAACTCGGGTGTGGAATCAAGTGAACACGTTTTCTTTGGATGTGATACGACTAGCAACATCTGGTGTCTTATGGTGTCTTATTCGAGTGTGGACCGATATGATGCCTCCTTGTAGCCTTTTGGTGTTTGTAGCTTTGTGGTGTGTTAATAATATTTGCCTTTCCGAAAAAAAAATATGCCTTAATTTTCCTCTTGGTTCGATTGGTTGAAGTGGATCGATGATTGGAGAGCTTCAAAGGATTCTAAAGACCGTGTGTATATCATTTTTGCGGTTTTTTTGTGGGTCTTATGGCGGTATCGAAATAGCGTTACTTTTAATTCTCATCCTATGAGGAAAAATGACCTATTCGATTTCATTCGTATTTTTTCTTTCTTTTGGCTTAAATGTAGAGGTCGTAAAGTTAATTGTTGAAACTTTTGGCTAAATAAGCTTTTGTAATTTCTTTTCTAACTCCTTGCTAGAGAGTTTTTGTTTTTAGTACGATCATCGTTCTAAAAAAAATAGTTCCAACCTCCAAGAGGTCACTGCAAACCGAGGACACAATACGAGGATATAACTTGGGATAACTCGTATATTTCCTTGGTTTAGCACGTCTAACTATGAATATTTGAAATAGTTTATTATTGATGGTACAATCAAAGATTCAAAGCCGACATATTATTCCTGTTTATATTCTCGTCTTACACGTACTGGCCGCGCTACAAAATAAATGTTGATTGTGCACGCTTATTTCTCCACGGTTTGATAAGCGTGTAGATTTATTTATCGTTTATCCACGGTTATAAGCGTGTACAAAAAAAATTCACGCATGAAAGCGTGTACAAAAGTTGTAGCTGAAAGAAATGCAATAGGTTTAAAAAAAAAAAAAAACTTCACAACCAAAAGCGTGGACTTTCCAAAATATGGGAAAGTTACATTCTTAACCCCCCACTTTATTAGCATTGCATATCTAGTCCTCATTATTTACAGAAGAACACTAAAATTAAAAATGGATCGAGACTCTTCCCCTCAAAATGTTCCTTTTCCATTTAATCTCACTTTTAATATATCAAAATGTTCCTCAAAATTTTAATCTCACTTTTCCCTTATTGATATATATCTGTATCAAGTACGTTATCTGTATCAAATTCATTCGATATATCAATAAGCTTCATCTGCTCAAAATTGTAAGTTCGATTTGTTAAAATGATTTGAATCAGTTTGTTAATCAATTTAATTCTATTTTGTGTTTTTTGTTGCAGAGCGCATATTCTCGATTCGACTTCTGGAGTTAGCTCTAAAACGAATTGTTGCAGAGCGCATAGTCTCGATCGAACCAGGTATCTTCATCAATTCGATTTTCTCATTAGCTAGGGCTTCGATTTATGTCCATCCATTGTTTGTCTAATTGTTCTTAATGTAGCTTCTTCATGATTGGGGCAAAAGTTAGGGTTTGTTAAATCTGTTTATAATTAGTAATTGTTATTATGATTGTTCGTGAATGTTATTATGATTGAGGTAAAAGTTAGGGGTTGCTAAACAGTTTGTTGTTCGTAACCGTTAGTCTGTTTCTATTTCCTAATACTACATGTTTACAGTTACGGAAGCGCTTATGTGGATAATATTAAAGTTAGGGGTTACTAAACTGTTTGCTAAACGTTTTTGTATAAGCCTCTCTTACCGCAAGCTTTAGTTGCATAACGTTTTTGTATAAGGCTCTTGCTAAGGCACTCTTACCACTATTATTGTCAATTTATTCTCTTATGTGGATAATATTAAAGTTATCATTTATTAGCTATGGATTTGATGAATTCATTTAATTTGGTGCATTGTGCGAATGTCTATGATATTAGGAGATTAGGAAAACATGGTGTGCCTTTTGATTAAGCTAGGACGATTACATCAGTTATAATCGAGGTTTTGAATAAGCCAAAGCATGTAGAGTAGTTGTTTGTGTTTGTTGTTTTACGGAATTTCAAGAACATCAGGTCGACACATACCTCCATGCTTTAAGGCACTGAATGTTTTGTTTTGGGTTTATCTGCAAGTTTGATACATTTTCAAACAATTACCCCTACCATAAAACCCCTTGTATGATCGTTCTATGCATGTATGTTATTTATGAGTGTCTCTATCAATATCTAATATAATGTTAACATGTACATGTGTTTATATGTTTGTACTGAGTACGGTTCAGAAAAGTTTAGGCAAACGTTTTTACGATTGAAAGCTACAAGCCAATATCAGACTCGCAATGAACTAGGAAAAAACACGTTTGGTTCATTTGCACTTCTCTTAGTGTCTGCGTTGGGTGGTTTTATCCTTGCATGTGGTATTAATAATTATATACTACTTCAGAAACATACAACATAATTTCTTTTGCTTGTTATTTTAATTTTCCACGTGTGTGTCTAATGATAATGTCTAACGATAGGTCAAAAATGGTAAAGAATATGATATACACATACCTTTTTACGGAATTTCAAGAACATCTGGTCAACACTATCCGAGGTTGATGAGAAGCTCCTGATATCCAGAGTTGATGGGATCCTAATGGACTTGGGGTTAGGCTGGAATGGATTACTCCTTATAGAATTCACATTTTTTATAAGTAAACATGTATTAGCAATTACTACATCGTTTGGTTTTTACTTTTGCTTATGTTGTACAGTCATGTATTGTATTTCCTTTTTCATAGCGCCGTTTGTCAATTTATAGTGCCTTTCGCATTTTTATATGCAGGTGAACAATGCGAATAGTGGATTTAGTGTGCTTTGTGATTGACCCCATGATATGAGAATGATACCTCATGTCATAAACTTGGATGTGTAATTGCCTTACACCTTTACTTATGGTTCTCTAATCAGTGTTTATGCATGCATCAGCTTTACAATTTATAGTTGAGATGGTGTTAATTAGAGTATTGCATTATAAGAGTAATAATTTACTTAGGCCCCCCCACACCACATGAGCGACTTGGTCAAATATATATGCCTGATTATACTTATCAGCTTATTTGCTAAAGTGCATGCTTCTTGTGTGATCAATCCAACATCAACAAAAGGCGCTGAATTTGTGGTGGTGGTGGTGGTGGTTGGGGGGGGGGGGTGTTAGGCTGGAATGGATTACTCCTTACAGAATTCACATTTTTATAAGTAAACATGTATTAGCAATTACTACATCGTTTGGCTTTTACTTTTGCTTATGTTGTATACCTGCCTGAAGGACTTCTGCAAATCATTTCCATCATTCACCCAGACAGAGCAAGAGCGTTGGTTATATTCATGTATTATTTATACATGTTTGGCACTGCTACCTTTACGATCATGGTTAATTGCTCATCTTTTTTCTTTGTAATGTCTCAGGTTATCATATCTTTGCATGAGAATATCGAGGTATGTTATACTTTCCTTTTCTGTGATTTATCCCTTACATCCTTACTCCTTGCCTGAAGGACTTCTGCAAATCATTTCCATCATTCACCCAGACAGAGCAAGAGCGTTGGTTATATTCATGTATTATTTATACATGTTTGGCACTGCTACCTTTACGATCATGGTTAATTGCTCATCTTTTTTCTTTGTAATGTCTCAGGTTATCATATCTTTGCATGAGAATATCGAGGTATGTTATACTTTCATTTTTTGTGATTTATCCCTGCTTACCATGTTCTTGCTCGTTGTTGTGGTGTTAAGTTGCTTGTTTGACAGTTTAGACTTCACTTTTCAGTTTAATTTTGAGACTTATATTTGTGTTTGACTTGGAAGGAAAATGTTCAAATGAAATAAAAAGGGAGTATCATTCCTTTGTTACTATCTCGTTCTTAAACCTGGCTGAACAACAACCACGTTGTTGTTTTCCCCCTATTAATCACATACAAAAGGTGTTTGTTACTTTGCCCCACCTTTATAGCATTTTATCAGAATATTAATAAGTATAATGTGTTGGCTAAACCAGTTCAGAAAAGGCATGTGACATGGACGTGTAGGCTGAAAAAGAAACTTTGTAGTTTCTTTCTACGTTGTGTTAATAGTGATAGATGGTATTTGGTTTCATTTACTCTACTGAGCCACATGACCTGCACTGCTATCATTTTCTTAGCCACAACTGTTTAGGTTGGGAGGTTATTTGGTGATAGAATGTCCTCTGTCCGAGTCCAGTCTGAGCAAATATGCACAGCTGAGCCAAATTAGCTATTAGTTTTATCACCCACAACTCAGGAAAGTAATAGTCAGGTTACATGTATAGCATTAGACCAACGACAAATCAAGTACACTAGTCACCGATGTAGCATACCTATATACAAGAGTCATAACTAAAAGAGTTTCTCTAGATCGTACCAGAATAAGATATCAGCAACATCAAATGAGCAAATTAGTACATGAGCGGAATCACTTGTTTTTTTCTATTTGTTCAGGAAGTAAATGTTTACTTATAGGCAATGTCAAACTTTAGTGTAATGGGCTACTGATTTTTAAGGTGTTATGGGTTGACTATATATAGATGATATTTTTTTTGATACAATATAATTTTGGTTTTCTTTCTTGTTGTTTAGGAGCTTGTTAAAGAAAAAAGATAACTGCTTGTTGAAGACAAGAGATGGAAGAAGATTTCAAGAGATTTCAGTCCGGTCTAATTGGTCGAAGAATAGTGGAAGACATGAGATTCATAGAAGAATAATATCTTGTAAACATACTTAGAAATCTTTTATACGTGTTTCTTGGTTTATATTAGTTTACGAAATAGTATCTTTTATATTGAATTTGTGTATGATAAGCTGCAGATTTAAGTATGTTATGTTATATAACAAATTGGTACCTTTTATACAAGTTGCAGTTTCAATGTGTGTATTCTTTTATGATAAATTTGTATGTATACTCAAAATGCAGGGTTAGAAATTGTAAATTTGTCAAATGAGTAAAATACTGTGTCTATTGTTTCTCCACGCATAAAAGTGTGTACTTTTTATATTTCTCCAGTTTTTAGTGTAGAGTATTTAAATATTTATCCACCTTTAAAACCGTGTATTTTTTTTGTGACGCCAATATACTTCACGCAAGAGGAAGCGTGGACTTCAAATTTGCACACACTTCTAAGCGTGGAGATATAAGAAAATGACCATGTAAAATCAGAGGCTTTGTTGTAGTGCCGTATAGATATAGTTTCGATTTCCTACCTGCTATTCATAAAACTAATTACATACCTCTCCGTGTTCCTATTCAATCACGGGATATGTGATATGTCAAGATTAAAATCAAGTCGTAAAAGGCACGTAAATATAAAATAAGTTGATATTTGAATCCAACTTTTAGTAACATTTTAACTTTCTAGTTTCAGATTACCAAATTGGCAAATTCCGTATATGTTTGACAGAATTGACATGAATAAAATTTACGTACTTAAGACAGATCACAAAATATAAACCTTTATAGTCATATTTCGATAGTGCATCAAGAGTTTCACATTTGCATATCAACTACATGGTTTAACATTTTATTGTCTAAACACAATCAATGATGACACATATATCACACACTTGTTTTGAATTGGACACACAAACGCATAAGTAAGAAGGATCTCACATATACTGCTAGGCTACAAACCATTTAGGTATGCTTTGACATTTACGTCTCGATCAAACAAAATGTATGTCTAAAAGGGTTGTTTACTAAATTAAGTATTAACACCACACACGTGGCTCAACAAACCCATTCACATATGAAGGCAAAACTAATTAACCACGAATGATTGTTATCTCTATTTATTAGGAAGTTTGTTTAATATCAAGCTAAAAGCATCTACTATAAATATGCAATAATTATATCAGTAAATGATAACAAAAGCACTTCACTCACTCAATTCAATCTCTGTGCCACGACGCCGATACTATTACTCTAGTATAATCCTTATGGTGAACTATAAACCGTATTACAACTTCGCCCCACCGATATGCATTAAGATCGACGCCCAAGAAGAAGAGCTACACCCTACGGTATTTCGCCCTCAAAATCTACCCCTAATAACCCGTGATTCGACTTTCTTTTAGGATCATTAAGATCAACTAGGACCACTAAGAACTTCCCCTTGTAAGTATACCAAAACCCCAACTAGATCACGTAATGATCTAGGTTTGATCATTAAGATACAAGACTTCCCTTATAACCAAATTGAATGAAAAGTTGATTGCTTAAATCAAGTCCTAACCTATCCTAGAGACTAGATTCTAAAAGAAAGGATATGAGAAAGAAGACCATCGACTAATAACACACAAGTGTGGATTAGGTACTTGTGTGCCTCTCTTGCGGAGATGTGTTCTTCAATAGAATGATAGATTGAGAGGTTAAGAACACAAGAGGTGTTAGACTTAGAGGGTAGAAGAAGATAAAAGAGAGGAAAGAAAGAACGACAAGAGGCGAGGAATACAAGAGCAAAGGATGGGTATATATAGGCCAAGATCCCAAATTGGTAAAAACCAATTCGAGAGTGATGCGCTGCCCACGCGTCAGCGTGCCAAAATCATGTCTTGGTTTTTTCGGGATTTTGGCTTTTTCAAATACCCGTTCTTGCTAAACCCCTAATAGTACTTCACGCTTTGACCTTTCCATTATTCTTACACTCAAGGTCAACCAACTAAAATAGTCATTTAATAAAGACGTGTGTGAAGTATTTAAAAGAGATTTTGGGGATGTTTGTCCAACTTTAAAGAGATAGAAAAGAACCATTGAACGAAGGGTATGTTTGGGTATTCCTCACATGTAATTGGATTGGTTCGAAAATAACTATGGTTAAGTGGATGAGTTGGAATAGTTAGGAAAGAAAGAATATGCCAAAGGAATACATAATATGCCAAAGGAATATTCCTTTGCTTGGAGAGGAAGTGTGGATGTTGAGAGGAAGAATTTGAATTTCAAATTCAAATTGCAACATTTGGGATATATGTGAGTTGGCATGAGTTGTCATAATGTGATGGTTTAAAGCTTAAGGTTTCAAATTCAAATATGAAATTTGAATGTTAGGATAAGGTGGTGAGGTTTATATGAGTTGGATTGGATGTGATGTTGATGTGATAGAAGAGAGCCTAACATTTGAAATTCAAAATTCAAATTTCAAATGTTAGGAAGGGTAGAAGTGTGTGGGAGAACTTTGGTGAGTGTGTGAGTATTTGAATTTCAAATGTAAAAGTGTGTAAGTGTGTGTATAAAAGAAGAGTACAGGAGAAGATTTAAGTGTGCGTGTGTGTGTAATTTGAAATTTAAATGAATGTGTGTGTGAGTGAGGAGATGAAGAAGACAATAAATAGGGAATGTGTGGTAGAGAATGTTGTGATGGGATGTATAGGGGCCTATGTTGGAATGTTGGGGGACAACAAGTACAAGGAGGTACATTGTGTAAAGGAATGTGAGTTGTCGTGGAGGGGGATAAGATTTGGGGAAGGTTTAAGTGGTGAAGGTTTAAGGAAGAAGGTTTATGTCATAAAGGTGAGGATGATGATAATCTAAGGATTGATTATATAGGTTTAATCATATTGTCATTAAGGAAGAGAAGAGTTTGACAATAATGATTAGGAAATGTATTCGGAATGAATGTTTAGATTTGTGAAGAAATGAGAATAATCATTTATTGGGAAATGAGGATTCATAAATGATTAGGAAGTATTTAAGTGAGAAGTGAGGTGTAGGTAATATGTGAGGAATACATAAAGGAATGTAGGAGTTTGTAAAACATTTATATAGAAAAAGTAAGAAGGGTCAAAGCATAATTAACCTTTAATTACCACAAACTCAAATAGTCATTAAGACTTAACCATTGATAATCAATAATGGATTTGATCACTAATCATCTTGATGAAAATAAGCTAAGTGATTTGCATCTCAAGTAAAGCATATCCCATAACGAGAATACGTAAAGTGACATTTGACTTAGTTTGATCAATAAGAGAGTAAAACCCGTTATGTGATTAGGAATAACGTAAATCCGGATTAAGGTCAAATGAATAATTTTGTTTGATGGTATGTTGAAAGTATATTCATACTAGGTTTAGAGAATAAGTTTTGGCCTTGGCTAGAGGCGTTTAATAAAAGAATTGAGTTGGCGTTTTGTTGAAAAACAGGAGAATTTATTTTTGTTCCTTTCTAAGTATAAACCTCATATTGAGTGTTTCTAATTGCTCAAGTATCATGTACATACTTTTATTGAAAGATCCACATGTGTCGGGTAAAAGGAAATCCGACGAGTAAAATTCGTATAAACGGAATTCGAGTGTGGCGCGCTGGCTGCGTGCTGACGCGCGACCAACGCACCAAAACTGCAGTTTTGATTTTACGGATTTTGGCTATCATTTGTTATTTTAAGTGTTGCGAACGTTTATTTGTCATTGTCAAAACATAAAAGAGATCTTAGTCAATGTAGCCCCAACATCAACTTCCATTGATTTCGTTATATTCGAATAATGGTGGTGAGTATAAAGGTTGTATTCCTTAATGATCAAGGAATCTCTCATTTTACTACACCACCTCATACACCCGAACATAATGGAGTTGCGAAAAGGCGACATAGAAATCTAATCTTAACATCCCTTGCGCTGCTTCAACATGTTGGTCTTCCTACTTCGTTTTGGTCCTATGTGGTCACCACGATAGCCTATTTGATAAACAGGTCGCCTACCCTTGTTATTATAAAATATAACACCTCTTGAAGTTTTACTTAAACGAAAACCCAATTATAACCGACTTAAAGTTTTCGGGTGTCTTTGTTATCCCTAGCTTCGTCCTTATAACACAGTAAAACTTCAATCAAAATCAGTTCCATGTGTCTATCTTGGATACTCCGTGTCTCAATCAGCATACAAGTGTTATGATCTAGTTTCCCATAAACTTTATATATCACATCATGTCATACTAATTTGTTGAGAATGAGTTTCTCATAAAACAAGTTGATATGGATTACTCCAACTTTCCTGAACTGACCATGTGTGCCCTGGTCTCGATCAATACCGAAAATAAAATGGATGATGTACCTGAAACATTTCCACCATCAACCAACAACACATCATATACACCTTATGTACCTAATTCATCATCTAATCAAAATGGATCTACTAATGTAGAAGTTCAGGAACCTCACTTCTACCTACTCCTTTTACCCATACACATAACAACCATGCTACCCATGAAACTGAACCAAATTCTAACATCTCTAACTTTACATCATCGAACCCACTACCTCTTCCAGAGCGTCATGTTCAACAACGAAAACAAAACTCAAAATATTTCAGTCCAATGTTTCTAAATCATGTCACCGTATATCCTATTTCCAATGAAGTTGAACCTACTTATGTCACGCAAGCTCTTAAACAAAAAGAATGGTGTGATGGTATGTCAAAAGAGTTCAATGCTCTTCTTCAAAATCATACATGGGATTTAGTTCCTAAAACTACCCAAAATCTTCTTGGTAACAAATGGGTATTTCGAGTCAAATGATATCTAGATGGTTCGATACAAAACTACAAAGCTCGATTAGTAGCAAAAAGTTTTCATCAACGTCCTAGGGTTGACTATACTGAAACATTCAATCCTGTGTTAAAACCAGTTACTATTAGAGTTATCTTGTCATGCCTTATCTAGGAATTAGCCACTTCGACAACTAGACATAAATAATGCTTTTCTTAATGGAACTATTCATGAATATACATACATGGTTCAACCTGTTGGGTTTATTCATCCATAATATCCTAATCATGTCTGCAAACTTCATAAAGCTCATTATAGTCTCAAGCAAGTGCCGCAAGCATGATACATGGAACTAAATGGCTTTCTTGTATCTCTTGGTTTTATTAATTCTATTGCCGATAATTCCTTAATCATATTTAATTTTCATCGAGTAGCCGTCTACTTTCTCGTTTACATTGATGATATTATCATTACTGGGAATAGTACAGGTTTTATTGATAAATTTGTGCAACAACTTCATGATCGTTTTATGCTAAAAGATCTTGAAGAACTTCACCAATTTCTTGGTGTTGAGGTCATTTTAACTCGCGATGGTAGTTTCTTGTCGCAACACAAACATATTAGGGATATACACATCATTTTCCCTCCTAAACCCACATCTATTACTCAACCCACCAAACTAACCAACCCCCATACACTCAACCCCAAAAAATAACCCCACATTCTAACAACAAATTCAATCCTCAATCACACACCCACAATATCGGGCAGCTTCAATATTTGGCAATGACCCGCCTTGATATATCATATGCGACAAACAAAATCACAATACATGCAAAACTTATCAGATGAGCATTGACAAGCTTTAAAACGGTTGCTACGCTACTTGAAGGGCACCATTCACTTTGGTTTATTTCTTCGGGGCGGACAATCTCTTTTTCTATGTGCATATATTGACTCTGAATGGGGAGGGGCACAAGAGAATGGAAGATCAACATCTGGATATGTTGTTTACCTTAGAGGAAATATTATTTCGTGTAAATCATCACAAAAAATATTTGTTTCGCGTTCCTCAACAGAAACAAAATATAAAGCTGTTGCAAATGCAACTTCAAAAATCATTTGGTTACGCAACCTACTGTCTGAAGTGGGCGTGGTTGTCAAAGTCCCGACTATACTATTTTGTGACAACATCGAAGCAACATGTCTATGTGCTAATCCCGTGTTCCATAGTCGAATGAAGCACATAGCCCTAGATATCACTTTGTGTGAAAGCAAATTTAAAATGGCACACTCAAAGTTCACGTATCATTACCAAAGACCAATTAGCATATTGTCTTACAAAATATCTCTCGACAACCATTTCAAAAGTTCTGACAAAAGATTAGAGTTACAAACGATACCTCTATCTTGCGGGGGCGTATTAACACCACACGTGCCTCAACAAACTCATCCACATATAAAGGAAAAGCTAGTTGACCACCAAGGATTGTTATCTCTATTTAATAGGAAATTTGTTGTATATCAAGCCAAAAGAATTGTACTATAAGTATGCATTCATCATATGAGTAAATAATAACAAAAACACTTCACTCACTTATGTTAGTCTTATGTTTTGTATAGCCCATGTATGTATTATATGGGCTAAGGCCCGAGTGTTTATTATTAGGGTTTACACCCTATATATGTATGGTTGGATTGATTTCAATAGACATGAAACACATTATTCACATTATTAACCTACTTGGTATCAGCCACCGTGTAAATCGATCCTAAATCCTACATCATCCACTTCTTTTAATCTTTGTTCTTCAAGTCGATCGTTGGTATTATGATTACCATTCGACCCATGGTGTTTATTACTTATTTCGACTGTTGATACTTGTGTTTACCAGTCGAAGTGTTTGGTTACTTGTCTATTACAATTCTTTGTTCATTGTTGACATTCGTTGTTGTTGATTCTTTGTTTGGTTTTCTTTGGTACAAGTTGTCATGTGTTACAAACCCTAATCCTCTACATTAGTACACTATTTCACACCATAATATTACAAGTCTTAAACCTACAATACAAAACCCTAAACCCTATTCACTGTTCATGCATTATACATCTTAAACCCCATTCACTGTTCACGATATCAAACCCTAAACCTTAGATCAAAACCATGTTTGGTGATGCTTCCTCCCCTCTCACGTGCTTCTACACTCGGATTAACTCATGACGATCACTAATCTTCACATCCTTATTCCTTTCAAGTTGGACATTGACGAGATGAATTATTCCCCGTGGACGTACTTCTTCGAACACTTGTGTAAAGGTCATGAGATTTTGGACCATATCATAGTAAAACCTACTGATATGGCTGAAACTAGTAACCCTATGCCCCCTACTACCGAATGGTTGAAAATTGATTTAATCATTTTATCATGGACATTCACTACTCTTGCTAAAACTCTTCAATCTTGACTTGTGGTTGAAGCTCCTCAAATAGCTAAGGAGGCTTGGGATCTTCTAGCCAAAAATTTTCAAGACAACAAATGTACTCGCTCTATTGCTTTGAAAGCGGAATTAAGGTCCTTAAAGTTGGGCGATTTGAGCATTGATGCGTATTTTCAGAAGATCGAATCTATTGATACTATCTTGAAAGGTCTTGGGTCACCTCTTAGCAATGAGGATGTGGTGAATATTTCTCTAGAGGGGTTGCCTACTAAGTATGATAACGTCTATGGCATTATTGTTCATCGGGGACCTTTTTTGGATCTTAAAACGGTTTGTTCTATGCTCACTACGGAAGAAATGAGGCTAAAGTCACGGGCTCAAGACACATACATTAATTCTACTTCCTCGTCACTAATGGTTACATCCTCACCGAACTTGACACCTACTGATATCATTACATTACAAGGAATTTTGGCTAAATTGGAACTAATGAAAATTCTACGTGTGCACACCATAATACTCATACTACTGTGTTGTGCAAAGTCCTAATGTACATACTCCACCCTTGGCACTTCATACGGCTCATACTAGCCCAAACCCAGGTTATGCATTGACTCGTAGCCCACCTGGATTTTATGGTCCACAGTCGGCCCACCAGTTATACTACCCGGCCCTAGCTACGTCAACCTTATACAACCCGACCAAACCCTCTATTTCTCCTTCGCTAGACCAACATGCTCCACCAGTATACAACCCGACCCACTTCTACTATCAGGCCATTCAGACGGGCCAACCCATACAATCGGGTCCAACTGGTCAACTAGGTCAAACTGGTCACCCGGGTCAGACCGGTCAATCAGGTCAGCAAACGGGTCAACCGATCCATGTAACTCAGATGGGTCCGCTGGCTATTTTGGGTCATTCAGGTCCACTTACGGGTCAGGAGATACTTTTGCCACATGCTTTTCATGCTGCCACACTCCAGGATCCCGCTGCGGATAATTGGAACATGGATACGTGTGCAAGTTCTCACGTTAATGATTCTGTTTCAAGTCTTAGTGAAGTTTTTAATTTGTGCATTTATTTATCTGTCTCGGTTGGTGACGGCCATTCTATACCCGTTATCAACTCTGGCCATAGTCTTTTGCCCACGCCACATCGACCCCTTCATTTGAATAACGTTCTCATTACTCCTAATATTGTCAAAAACTTAATTTATGTTCATCAGTTTGTTCGTGATAATTATTGTGCCATTGAGTTTAACGCTTTTGGTTTCTCTGTTAAGGACTTCCTGACTCGTCGGGTGCTGCTCTGCTATGATAGGACTGGCGATCTTTACCCAGTCACGAAGCCCTCCAACATTATTCATGCTTTTCTCACTAGTAAATAAACGTGGCACCAACATCTTGGACATCCAGGAACTGAAGTGCTACGTCGTGTCCTTTCTAGTAATTCTATTTTGTGCAATAAAGAAAAGCTTCCCGTTCTTTGTCATGCTTGTCAGCTTGGTGATGAGATGTCATTTTATACACTTTATCGGGGTCATTTAACCTCCTAAATCGTGCAATTATGCCCAAATTATGTACTTAATCATTCCTTTTTATGTTTTAGCACTTGGATGGCTTTTGGAGGAAATACACGTGACCTGGGCTCATTTGGAGAAGAAACGGACAAGATTACAACTCTACACCAAATCTCTTAAAGAAAACTCGTACAGTGGATGGAGACGGCGTCACAATATTATGTGACGGTGTCAGGACAAATAAAGGACGGCGTCAGGATTCTTATGACGGCATCAAGATCTAACCTACTTAAAGAAGCCCTAGAAGATTCGGCGGGGAAACAGCTTCAAGATTATAACGCGACGCCGTCACACCCATTTTTCTATATATAAAAACTCGTTTTTAGGGTTTTAAGTGTGTAACTTTAGGGAACCGGACCCTATTATTAAAAGTCGATTATAGCAGCTATTTAGGTCATTTTTAGGGGGGTCAAAACCCTATTGTATCAGCCTTAAACACATGTTTTAATCAAGTAAATTCTTCTATATTTTATCATTGATGACATCAAAAAACATCTATTTTATAGCATCATTTATCCCACGATATTAACCCATTTTGTATAGTTATTGCAAAGAATTGTTACTTAATCGTTTATATTTGAGAATTACAGTAATTATGAAGTAATTGGTGAAACTTAGCAAAAGGCGCGCATTCTGGAGCTTAAATTAAGATATTTTGAAGATTACAATTCTGAAGACCAATACGCCGTATCCATCAAGGAAGATACGGCGTATCCGTGCCTGCACTCACCAAAGACCACAAAAGATTAAAGACCAATACGCCGTATCCAGAGAGACTCAATACACCGTATTCAAGATATGAAATCAATATAATATTCTAGAAGATATCAAACGTGGTCCCTACTCCAAGAAATCCCTAATACGCCATATCCAACCCTTTGGATATGTCGTATCGAACCGACTTCCAAACCTTATAAATAGAAAACTCAAAAATGAGTTTTAAGTGTGCTAAATCATATTCTCGATACCTAAACCACAAAAGTCTATTTTCAGAGGAGAAAAAGAGCAGAAGAGGTCGAGCAACTTACTTAATTCCATAGGAGACATCATGTAATTCCATATACTTTTGTAATCGTTCAGTTTTTGGTATCATTCGTTAACTCGGTTAGTTTACCTTGGCTAAATTATTACTCTTGTATTTATTATGACGTTTGAAGGCTAATACCTTCGGGTATTAGCCATTATTATGAAGATCTGAATGTTTGGTATTTGTTTATATCGATTTCTTGATTTATCGTTGAGTGCTTGTTTATGTTTATCAATTTATACTTGTTTACGCGCTTTTATATGCGACCTATCATTCAACTGGATCTAGGGAAGTGGACCAAGCAGATCTAGAGACCGGGATAGCTCTCCATATAGTAATTTATACATCTAGAATAATAGTTACACAAATATTGTCCTTCTAAGTCTGTGTCTAGGATACGCTTCGGGCTTAACTAGTTAATTGGATATTGCTAATGGTTTATTGATCGTGTTGACTAGCAGGTGACCTAGATAATTCAACAAGTAACGTTCTGATTCCATTGGATAGTTGGACAAGTGGACTACTAGTGTATAGATTGCCATTAAGCGGTAAGTGGGTAAAGTCTCTATGAGCTAGGGTTTAACAAGATCACCATTGCTTTAATCCCTAAGATAGATTATAATCAGCAAATAAGGATGCTTTATGCGGATTCTTTAATTGTGACAGAATTAATGTGTCTAGGTCTTAGGATGATGTAACGCCTAAGTCTTAAGAATGATATGCCACCTCGAGAGAAGAAATCATTGCACTTAATAAACAAACCAACAAATCATTGATTTAATAACAAACCAACGTTCTAATCGATTAATAATGGTTAATACAGGTTTTTTCATTATATAAGGTTCGAGCCACTCATTATATTCTTGTTGTCTATTAGCTTGCGTGGGTAACATTGTCTTGAATTGATTGTAGTTACCAACCAAACCGTGCCAGTCTCTCAGGCTGAAAACCCCCTTTTCTCATTAGAATTAGGATTTAGACTGACATAGGTTTAACATAGGTTTAGATTAGAATAGAATTAACATAGATTAGACCACCAAGATATTAATTAAATTGATAGATTTAACCTTGCTCCAAGTGTTCGACACCCTACTTACCACGAAACTACTACCGATCGGGTACACTGCCCGTTATAGTGTTGTTTTTGGTTAAGTCGGCAAAATATAAATTTAAAACTTGAATCATAAAAATATACACCACACAACGACACATCAAATTTTTGGCGCCGTTGCCGGAGAGTGAAAATTAATCTTGATTTTTATTTTGATATTTTGATTTTTAATATTAGATTAGATCTAACCCTTAGGATTAGTGTTATTTAGATTAGTTTATTATTCTGCTTGTTTATTTATTCCGTTTGTAATATGGCGTATTCAGTTCACTAAACGCGACGTATTTGTTATTTAATAGCTTTTCTAGAAAGATTGTTTCATGACGGATGATTCCAGCATGACTATGGAAGAATATATTAAGTTTGAAGAAGAAAAAGCTCGTAAACGTGGAAAAGTGTTTAACTGGCAAACTGCTACATATGGAAAGATCAGGGTTGATGACGATCTTTATGACCTTAGCTCTGTGGATGCGGAATTCCCAGCTATAGTCATTGACGATGCTTTTGCACCGCATAATACACTTCAATGTAAATCTCAAGTAAGTACTCTTATTAACGATGAAATTGACTTTAAAATATCATTTGATGAATCCAACGATGAGGATTACACAATAATTTGTGACAAAAACTCTTTTTCTTATAAAATGATTTATGTCAACAATTTGAAAATGGATTCGGAAAATGATTATGAAAAAGTCATACCTTCAATTCCATTACCTGAACCTGCGATCAGTTGTTTTGATGATTTAGACTTCTTTAAAGATTTTGAGAACGAATTTCCAGCCATTGTTTATAATGATGCTCAAAAGTCTAAATCAGATTTATTAACTGAACCAATTTTAAACCCCCAACATATCGATGAATTTGATTTAAATGACAAAACATCATTGTCTGAATATTACGAGGAGGAACAAAATATTTTGTACTTTAATGATCTATTCCCCTTCAACGTATTTGGTTTCGATGTTTTAAAATCAGAAAAAGACAATGATAATAATATCGATATAATACAGTCTTTTGAGAATAATGAAACTACACATGGGTCAACTATGCTTTTTGGAACAAGTGATGATAAAAACACTAAAGATTTTAGAATGGAAAGTTTTGTCATAAACTTAAATGTAAATTTCATGATTTGGAAATATTACGCAAACGGAATGCTATTCTATCTCATTAAGAATTTATGTGCGCCGTTTGGCGTTCCGTTCGACCCTAAGCGGTATTATAAGGATGGTGTTTGTGCATTAATGTTGCGGAGGCCAAGGTACGTTTTCTTTGCTTTACTTTAGGAAAATTGGTCTCCAAGGTTAGATACGACATATTAGGATAAAACCTATACGACGTATCCACTGCTTTTAAACTTGCATTGACTAAGTCAACAAAATCCGCCTATAGGGCGTATTTAACTCATTCGATACGGCGTATCGAGTTTGGGTATAAAAACCCACTCAATACGCCGGATCTAATTTTACAATCACTTTTCACCACCTCACACACACACAATTTTTAAAAAAAAATTCTTGGAGATTCGTTGATTTTGATTCATTATCATTCTTGTTCCTTCATCTTACGATAATAAGCTTTAACCCTTATATTTTTTTTGATTTTAATTGAATCTTGATTTAGGGTTAGGATTTGGATTTTAATATACCTTGGAACTCTTTTAGAACCCCCCCTGAATAGATGTAAAATGGTTTAAGTTTTAAAACAGGTTAAAGTGGGTAAAACAGAGGAACCCTTGTTCATTTTATAAGTGCAGACCAATACGACGTATCCACCAACATGGATACGGCGTATTGATCATTTTTACCAAATTTTAAAACATCAATACAATGTATTCATTAAATTGAAAACGGCGTATTGAGAAAATTAGGATCCTGGAATCACAGACCCATACGACGTATTGACTAAAATCAATACGGCGTATTGATTTAATGATCCCTATACGGCGTATTCATTCATTTGATACGCCGTTTCCACTCTCAGAACAGAATGTTTAAATTTCTATACTCTTGTGCTTTCCTCGATTGATTTTGTAGATATGGCTCTTCCACAGCGTGAGCAAAGACACAGGTTTCTTAGATATGAGGGTTTGGAGTACCCCGATACTGATATTGATGATTTCGAGGGGAGATTAGCCAGGATTCACAAGAGAGAGGTACACAGGGTACCGGTATTTAATTTTAGGGGATTGCCGGATTTGATGGCTAAGGGTTTGACTGCTAGGATGTTGATGGAGCATCGTGATGATCAGGGTGTTAGTGTGTTCACCAATATGGCTTGGAGGGGGATGTTTGACATTAGGGGACCGTTGGTTCATGAGCTTATTTTGGAGTTCTATAGTACGTTTAGATTTGGGCAGGCTATTCTTGATTTGGACACCCCTAGGACTCTGCAGTTTCAGTTAGGTGGAGCTAGGAGGCGTATGAGCCGGAGGCAATTCATCTTAGCCTTGGGATTACACACGAAGGAGGAGATGCAGACGCCTGGGTTTGGTGTTTACTGGGCCAGGAGCGCCAGACAGATCCCCGACAAGGGGGATCTGAGGGATTACTGGATGGGGATCTCATCTGCTAGAGATTTCCTTGGCACAGCCCCATCTTACACCACGATTAGGGATCCTATTCTTAGGTTGTACAATCGGTTGATAACTTGTAGTATTGCTGGGAGGAGTCAGGCACCTGAAAAGGTGACCGTGACGGATTTATTTTATCTAAGAGGGATGGACGTTGGTTCGGTCAACGTTCCTTACTTGTTGGCTAGGTATTTGAGATTGTTTACCGCTGGGAGGAAGAGCGGGGCTCATATTTCTGGAGGGCAGTTTGTTGTTAGATTAGCCGAGCATTTTGGGCTTCTAACTGCAGAGATACTGGGAGGATTGACTGTTATTTTCCCCGAGCTTCCGGTGATTGATATGGTAGAGTTGGTTAGGCTGCAGATTTGTGTTGAGCTTGATGATACTTAGGCCTGGGTGGCCATGGGACCAGATAGGCAGCCTGATGCTGCGGTTGGTGCCCCTGCTGACGCTCAGGATGTACCGATTGTTGATGAGGGTGGCTAGGCTAATCCGGCACCCATACAGGCACCTCAACAACCACCTTTTCCACCACCAGCTCCTATCAGGACCATGCCTTAGATGATGGACAGACTTGAGGAGGACATACACGAGATACGCGGGGCATTGACTGAGCAGCGCGAGGTGATTGACGCGATGGCTCGTGATTTTTCCAGGTTTAGTACATGGGCTATCACTGGCATAGGACGGATGATGAACAGGGCATGAGTTACTTACACGCTATATTTCTAGACCCATGTACCATACCAGAGGCGCATCAGACGCATGACTGACGGTGCCAGCACCTTCGCAGCTCAGCAAGACCAGTAGCAGGCAGACCCATGATCCCTTTATCATTATCTTTTGTTTCTATCTGTACATTTATTATTCATATTGTGATGTATATAACTATTGAAACAGGTTCTCATATTTTTGTGTATATATATCATGATATGACGTTTTGGTTTGTTTGTGCATAATAGAACAAAGCCTGGCAGTAAGTTCAGCAACATAGTCCATACAACAAAACCAAGCAGGATATTAACAACAGAGATGATTTCAAACAAATGAACGGTGACTAAAGCTGAGTAAAAAGGAAGCTGAAGAAAAGTCTAACTTAAAGACTTCGCTGTAAACAAAAGTGCTTCCCGGGAGACAACCCGGAATGTTATTTAATTTTGTTATCGAGTATGTCTTCCCAGACTTCAATACGGCGTATCCGCCCCATACCATACGGCGTATTGAATGTCTGGATGTTATCAGTCTTTATTTTTCTTGCACTTTAAAAACATTATTGTCAGTTCTGCGAATACGCCGTATTCATTAACTTGATACGCCGTATCCACAGTCTGACCCATATTTAGTTTGTTTTAGTTTAGTTTAAATTAACCGTAGATACCAAGATAGGAATACATTTGTTTTTCCTATATTTTACACAGTACCTCGTGAAGAAAATATCGACGAATATTGGTGGAGAATTTACGAATCTGGAAGATCTTGAAGTGTTAGAGTCTTGAAACCTCAAGACGGCTGTTCAACACGAATTATTTCTCATAAACGCAACTTGGAGAATCTACCGAGCAAATATCAGGGGAGTTTCTCATTCTAGTTCTTTTTAAATTCCCGTATTTAATGTTTTATATATACAACGAGGACGTTGTATAATTCAAGTGGGGGGATGGAATTAGAATGTTTACTTGTCCTATTTTTCACAATAAAAAGCTTAAATTATGCTTAAATTTAAAATTTTTTCAAGCATACTTTTGTGAAATATTGTTACAATTAACCGCAACATTAACCCTGGATAGATATTGTGAGGATTTAACCTTTCCGTTCTAATGTTTACCCAAATTCTACAAAATATGAGTGTGCCGGTGATGTAGTGGACTTTATAACTTGGCTTGGTATATCTATTCGAGACCACAATAATGAGTATTATGGATTAATTGGAGTAGCTTGTTTTAATTGGAAAGTTCTTAGGATTAAAACAAAAAGCCTTATACATGTTGTTTATTTAAACTAACTCATACCGGTTAGTTAACCGCCATTTTAAAATCCCTTCTCCTATCATCTTTAGAGTCCTGATGATCCACTAGAACACCGTAGAGCCAATCATTTAGGTATTTATACCAAATCTTTATTTCGTTACACCCGTACACTTAACCTACCTGTTAGATTAGTTAATTTACAGAACCCCTGTGCTTATTTGTGCTGTGTTTTCTCTCAATAACTTTTCTAACATTAACATATGATTTGTTGGGCTGTTTTGTTGAGTTTCGTCGATTTGCTTCGCAATCATCACTTACCTAACTACACCACAAACCACCCCAACACTTGTGTGTTGCTTTTGTTGCTTGTTGCTCTAAGTGTAAAGTTTGTATTTCCGTAGGCTTTAAGTCATTTTCTATCTTTGGTGCGCGTTGGAAAAGTTGCACACTGCAAATGGGCAATGTATATTTAGTAGTCAAGCTCATGAGATTTTACTATCGTCTCAATTATTGGTGAATCCGCAAGAGAAGAGAAAAGAAGAAATTATCCAGAATTATTATGATCGTGAAGATGGTTGAAACTTACACTAAGATTTAAGTAATGTTGGTATAAAAAAATCGTAAAAATGAGACAAAAATTCGCAATTTAAAAAAGAGAGAGGAAAGAAAGTTTAAATAATCGTTTTCGCATACTACCGAAGAAATTATACGATTTGATCGATTATTACGTTTGATGAATGTAAAAGAAATCAATGAAATAGAGTATTGTACAAAGTGGAAAGATATCACCACTACCTTGTTAGAGTATGTAAAGTTTTAGGGTTTTTGGGAATTTGACCGTTTCGGGGGAACGCCAAACTTAGGTTGTCTATTTTTGGAAAACCACAATCCACCATAACAGAATAATAAATCTATGATTGAAGACGTTGTAAATAGTTGTGTTCTATTGTCATAATACCGGTCTGGGAAATCAATTGTCTAGCAACTTGTAATCTTAGTCTTAATCTATTTGTTTACTTGATTTTTATTTAACAGCATTTTCTTCCCTCTCACCTAATGATTATCTGCTGGTTTTACTCGAACGTGGATGTGATCGAGCGTGTATGTCTATCCCGGCGATTCGGGTGTATATGCATGTCTCCGCTGCCTCGTTGATTTTCGACTTTTGGTGAAAGTTAGAAGGTTCCTATCCTAAATTACTCTACTAGTCCACATCTTTAACTATTTTGAGATGGGGATTGGATTGATGAGCATTCACATGTGTCTATCCGGACGATTCGGTGAATATTGTGTAGGTTCTTCTGTCGCTCCTTCCTGGATCATTGGTATCGTTTGAAACAGATTAGTTAGAAGTGGACAACCGTAAGCCTTTCCATACCAAAAAACCCATATTTACCTTTATTAAACTTGTTTACTCCTTGGCTTAGTGGTGGAGATGTGTATCCTTGCCAATCTTATGATAGAATACTCGTCACGACCAAGCCCGAGCAAATTGATGGAATTAGTTACATGGTTACCAAATAATTAGTTGAGTGATTTGAGTGTTTTATCTTTCCCATTCGTGAGGTGTTGTGTTGTGTAACTTGTAATAGTTCATCGTAATATATGCTTTAAATGGAAAAATATCCTTAAGGATATATTTTTTTAACTCTAAAGGCTACTTGAGGACAAGTAAGGAATTCAAGGGGGGGAGGGAGATATTTGATGACATCAAATAACGTCTAGTTTATAGGCTCATTATCCCTTACGATATTACCCCATTTTCTGTATAGTTATTGCATAGAATTGTTACTTTAATTATTTATATTTGAGAATTGCAGTAGATTATGGTAGGTAATTGGTGAAAACTTACAAAAGGCGCGCATTCTGGAGCTTTAATGAAGATATTTTAAAAGTATTACTAATTCTACAAACCATTTCGTCGTATCCATCTAGAAGATACGGCGTATCCGTGCCTGCACTCACAAAGACCACAAAAGATTTAAAGACCGATACGCCAGTATCCAGAGTAGTGACTCATTACGCTGTATTCAAGATTCTTGGAATCAATATAATATTTGGGTAAATATCAAACGTACGCGTCCTTACTCAGAAATCCCCAATAGTTGTTATCCAACTCTTTTGATTCGACGTATCGAAACTGACTTCAGACCTTATAAATATAAAACTCAAAAACGAGTTTTAAGTGTGCTAAATCATATTCTCGATTCCTAACACAAAAAGACTATTTATAGAGGAGAAATAAGAGCGGTAGAGGTCGTAGCTACGTCTTCCAAATTCCATAGGAGGAATCGTGTAATTCCATATACTTTAGTAAATCGTTCAATTTTTTTGTTTATCATTTGTTAATTCGGTTAGATTACCCTAGGATAAATAATTACTCTTGTATTTATTATGACGTTTGAAGGCTAATACCTTCGGGTATTAGCCATTATTATGAAGATTTGAATGTTTGGTATTTGTTTATATCGATTTCTTGATTTATCGTTGAGTGCTTGTTTATGTTTATCAATTTATACTTGTTTACGCGCTTTTGTATGCGACCTATCATTCAACTGGATCTAGTGAAGTAGACCAAGCGGATCTAGAGTCCGGGATAGCTCTCCATATAGTAATTTATACATCTAGAATAATAGTTACATAAATATTGTCCTTCTAAGTCTGTGTCTAGGATACGCTTCGGGCTTAACTAGTTAATTGGATATTGCCGATGGTTTATTGATCGTGTTGACTAGCAGGTGACCTAGATAATTCAACAAATAACTTTCTGATTCCATTGGATAGTTGGACAAGTAGACTACTAGTGTATAGATTGCCATTAAGCCCTGCGTAAGGGGGTAAAGTCTCTTACAGCTAGAGTTTAACAGATTGACTTTGCTTTTAATCCCCTAAGATAGATTATAATCAGCAATTAAGGATGCTTTTTATGCGGAAGCTTTAATTGAGGAAATTTAGAATTAATGTGTATAGGTCTTAGGATGATGTAAACGCCTAAGTTTTAGAATGATATGCCACCTCGATGGAGAAGAAAATATTGACTTAATAAAAACCAATGTGCTAATAAGATATAATAATGGTTAATTTACAGTTCTTTTTTATAAGGTTCGAACCGCTCTTTTATCTTTTGATAATTAGCTTGACTTGTGGGTAACAGTGGTCTTGAATTGATTATAGTCCACCAACCAAACCGTGCAGTCTCTAGGCTAAAAACCCCTCTTTTCCTATTAGAATTAGGATTTAGACTGACATAGGTTTAATTTAGAATAGAATTAACATAGATTAGACAACAAAGATATTAATTAAATTGATAGATTTAACCTCGCTCCAAGTGTTCGACACCCTACTTACCACGAAACTACTACCGATCGGGTACACTGCCCGTTAAAGTGTTGTTTTTGGTTAAGTCGGCAAAATATAAATTTAAAACTTGAATCATAAAAGTATACACCACACAACGACACATCAATCATTCAATATGTCTATGTGTTGTTTGATTGATTCTTGTTCTTTGCTTCTTTATAATATGCTAGGCTAGATCCATTAGTACTTATGATTGCTTGAAACTTAGTTTGTAGATCCTTTTAATATTGCTTCTTGTGATAGATGTGTGCGTTAGGCTTTAGAAAACTAGCAATAAAATATTAAATTGGCATAAACGTCTAGGAAAACGTGAGTGTGTAGAAAGGATACCATCAGTAACAGTCTTCATACTACCTTACCCCTAATATGGTTGATCCCTCTTAAGTGTTTTAATGCATGCAATGTACTCTTAGGGGCCTTGTAATAGTCTTCATACTACCTTACATGTGCGTTGCCTTAACGGAATATTACATAGACGGTGTTTTCGTGTAATTCGCTCATGAGTAAGGAAATACTTACACAAATCATCACAGGTGTGACAAAGCAATATGATTAGGATAAGTAAACAAAAGAGTAGTGCATGATTAAGTAAATACGTTCGTTTACCCATACAATTTCCACCAAAGTAGTTTAGATTTTTATTTAGTTTAATTAGCTAAAACCAAAACCAACCTCTCAAACCAAAATTTTACTTGCTTTTTATAAAAATAAAAAATAAAAAAAAGAATCTTCTCTCAACCCTTAGACCTCTATTATATTCTGTTCGAGCCTTCCTAACCTATTCCCCTAGAGAACGATAACAACCCTCGAGTCTTGCCTATACAACACTACAACGGTTAGGTACACTACCTAGGGAGTTGTAAAACTCTTTGTGAGTCACAACGACCCGCATCAAGTTTTTGGCGCCTCTGTACGAGGAATAGTTAGGTTTCAAACTTTATCTAGCTTAGGTCTACTCGCTTGATTCCTATCAAGTGAGAATTTTATTTTTTGTTAATTTGCTTTCTTTAGTCTATCTCTTTCTTTGTTCCCTTTGTTTTTGTAAATCTTTTCGTTGACCTTCATGGGAGATGAAAACCCTATCCGTACCTTAGGAGACTACTCCAGACCTAGCCACGAGGGCTATCGAAACACCATTGAGCTCCCCGATGGGAACAATGTAGTGCCTCTGTGATCCGACACCATCCGGTTGGTGCAAAATGGACGCTCATTCCACGGGCTTCGGTCCGAGGATCCAAACAAACATCTGAAGGATTTTCTAAAACTAGTGGACTCACTTGACCATGATGTTACAAATAGGGAAAAGACGCGCCTGCATTATTTTAATTTTTCCTTCATGATCAAGCTAGAAATTGGCTTGAACGTCTTCCTGCAAGATCCATCTCCACCTGGGAGGATCTTACTACTCGTTTCCTTTCTCAATGCTTTCCACCAAGAAGGACTGTAAAACTCCGGAATGACATCCTAATGTTCCAACAACATCAAGGTGAATCTCTTTTTGAAGCATGGACTCGTTTGAAGGACTTACTCCAAAAAGTCTCCCACCATGGCATTGATCTCTGGCTCCAAGTACAAACATTTTACGATCGTATCGATCACACCCTAAAAAGGACTGTGGACTACGCCGCCGAAGGCTGATTAAGGAAAATAAGTGCAGAAAAATCTTGGGCCACTATCGAGGTATTAGCTCGATATGAGGATGAAGGATGGAATGACCCCATCTTCTCAGAAGAAGGAAGCCTTAACTACAAAAACCCCGACATTGAACAATTATTAGGAAGCATGAAGAACTATGTCAATACGCTTATGAAAGATGCAATCTCAATAATAGGGAGAAATGAAAACGTTTTTGGGAAAGATTATGAAATAAAGGCATTTCAGTGTGATCATGGTGGTAAATTTAAGAACCACGCCTTTCATAAGTTATTTGATGATAGTGTAATTTAGTTTCATTTCTCTTATCTAAACATCTCACAACAAAACGGAAAGTCTGATGAGGTGTTATTTTATACACTTTTTCGGGGTCATTTAACCCCCTAAATCATGAAAATATGCCCAGATTATGTGCTTAATCGTTTGTTTTCATGTTTTTAGCACTTGGATGGCATTTGGAGGAAATACACTTGACTTGGGCTCATTTGGAGAAGATACAGACAATACTACGACTCTACACCATTTATCTTGAAGAATTGTGCTTACAGAGCGTGGAGACGGCGTCGCAGACTTCAAGCGACGACGTCAGGATTTTCAAAGTGACGACGTCATGGATTTGGCGACGGCTTCAGGACGTAGCTGACTTAAAGTGGCTCTAGAAGATTCTATGTGGCAATGGTGTCACGATTACAACACGACGCCGTCAGGACGATTTCTCTATATATACAAAACCGATTTTAGGGTTTTAAGTGTGTAACTTTTGGGAGACGAACCCTAACTTTTATATTCGAGTTTGGCAGGTTTTTAGGCCGTCTTTAGGGCCTCAAAACCCTATTGTAACAGTCTTTAATCCATGATTTAATCAAGTACAGTTCATTTATCCCTTTAATCTTTTAATATGTCTATGTATTGTCTGATTGATTTGTGTTCTTTACCTTCTTATAACATGCTAGGCTAGATCCTTTAGTATTTACTTATGATTGCATGAAACTTAGATTATAGATCCTTTTAATGTTGCTTCTTGTAATGGATGTGCGCGTTAGGCTTTCAAAAACTTGCCATAAGATATTAAACTGGCATAGACGTCTAGGGAAACGCGAGTGTGTAGAAAGGATACCATCGGTAACAGTCTTCATACTACCTTACCCCTAATATGGTTGATCCCTCTTAAGATATTTCAATTGCATTTAATATACTCTTAGGGGCATTGTAATAGTCTTCATTCTACCCTACTTGTGCATTGCCTTAACGGAATATAAAATAGACGACGAATTCATGTAATTCGTTCATGACTTAGGAAATACTTACACAGGTCATCACAAGTGTGACAAGGCAACAGGATTAGGAGAAGCAATTTGAGGAGTAGTGCGTGAGTAAGTAAATACATTCGTTTATCATATAAGTTATCACCAAATTAGTTTAGATTTATTTTATTATTCTTAGTCTAGTTAGTAAAAAAAACCAACCTCTCAAACCATGATATTTACCTGCTTTCATAAAAACATAAAAATACAAAAAGAATCTTCTCTCAACCTCGTAGACCTCTGTTAGATTCTGTTCGAGCCTTTCCAACCTATTCCCCTAGAGAACGATAACAACCCTCGAGTCTTGCGTATACTACACTACAACGATTTGGTGCTCTGCCTAGGGAGTTGTAAAACTTCTTGTTGAAGTCTAACGACAACCGCATCAAAGTCTGAAAGAATGATCCGAACCATAAACTACCTTATTTGCACATTGCTATTTCTGGCTCATCCACCTCCTAATTACTGGACTGAAGCACTTAATATGGTCATTTACCTATTAAACATTTTACCCTCACGTGCCATTGATAATGACATACCTTATACTCGTCTTTAGAAACACACCCGACTACAGTATATTACGTACTTTTGGGTGTCTTTGTTTACCACACCTTGATACAACCCACAAACTTGAACCCCGAGCCACAACTTCTATTTTTTAGGCCATGCAACCAATCACCGAGGTTATCGTTGCCTTGACCTCAACACAAATAAAATTATCATTTCCCGCCATGTTACTTTTGATGAGATGGTTTTTTCGTTTGGCTCAATGACACCCACCTCAAGTCCCTCTTATGACTTTTTGGATGACTCATCTAATGTTATTACTAAATCATTTGATCGTCACCCGCCACTCCACCCAATATCCCTCCTGAATCTGTTGCTATACCAACAAATACACAAGCTGCTAACAACAATACCAACCCAATCGGCCCAACTAATGGCTATGTCTAAACCGGCCCATCTGCAGACACTGCTTATATTAAGCCCCTTCCTATAACCTCCACTACTACCGAACCAACTCCACCAGGCCCAACTGTTATTGGCCCAACCCAACAACCTGCTACTGCCAATCCATTTATTCCCGATGCTACCAGCCCCACACATATTGTATCTGATCCATCTCAGCCCGCTTTTGTTTTCGTTTCCCAAGTTCAATCACCTTAAAATATTAGCCAGAACCTGGTTTCGGTTCACCTCATGGTTACACGCTTCCTTGTCGGGATTAATCGTCCTACTCAATGTCTTAATCTTCATGTGTCTTCTATCTTACCTTTGCCTAAATCATATAGTGATGCATTTAATGATCCTAATTGGCAAAATGACATGTCTGATGAGTATAATGCACTTATTAAAAATAACACTTGGACTCTTGTGCCTCGACCTACGGATACCAATATTGTTCGTTGTATTTGGTTATTTCGTCATAAGTATTTAGCAAATGGCACCCTTAGTCACTACAAGGCTCGTCTTGTAGCGAATGGCAGTCCACAGATAAGGGGTATTAATGTTGATGAGACCTTTAGCCCGATTGTTAAACCGGGTACTATTCAGACGCTTTTTAGTTTGGCTACTTTTCGACATTGGCTGGTTCATTAGCTTGATGTCAAGAATGCCTTCTTACATGGTGATTTAGCAAAGACAGTTTATATGCAGCAGCCTTTAGGGTTTCAAGTGCCTACACATCCTGATTATGTTTGTTTATTGCAGAGGTTTCTTTATGGTCTGAAGCAGGCCCTTCGTGCTTGGTTTTAGCGTTTTGCCGCTTATATTACTTGGGTTGGTTTTAGTCATAGTCGTTGTTACTCATCCTTATTCATCTATAGACATGGGACTGACATTGCCTATTTGCTATTGTATGTTGATGATAATGTTCTCACTGCTTCTTTTGAGATTTTATTACAACGGATTATTGCTTCTTTGCACCAGGAGTTTTTTATGGCGGATCTGGGATCTCTTAATTATTTTTTAGGTATCTCTGTTACGCGTGACTCTTCAGGGATGTTTTTATCTCAACGTAATTATGCTACCGAGATTCTTAAGCGGGCTTATATGGGTGGTTGTAACCCTAGTCGGACTCCTGTTGATACTGAGTTCAAACCGGGTGATGATGGTGATCCAGTTTCTGATCCGACGTTTTATAGGAGTCTTGAGGGATCTCTCCAGTATATTACCTTTACACGCCTTGATATTTCATATTCAGTGCAACAAATTTGTCTTTATATGCATGATCCTCGGGAGTCTTATTTCTCTGCTCTTAAGCGGATCTTGTGGTATGTTCGGGGTACTTTACAATATGGGTTATAGTTGTGTTCATCTTCTACTACATCATTGGTTTCTTATTTGGATACAGATTGGGCGGGTTGCCCTATTACTCGAAGATCGACTTCTGGCTATTGTGTCTTTCTTGGCAACAACCTACTCTCATGGTCCTCTAAGCATCAACTGACGCTTTCTCGTTCTAGTGCAGAGGCAGAGTATCGTGGTGTTGCTAATGTTGTTGCCGATACTTGTTGGTTGAGGAATTTACTACGTGAGCTGCATACACATTTGTCTTCCGCTACGCTTGTTTACTATGATAATGTGAGTGCTGTTTATTTATCTTCAAATTTGGTCCAACATCAACGTACGAAGCATATAGAGATTGATATCCACTTTGTCTGGGATTTGGCTGGTGCCACTACTACAAAAAAGGGAATAGAGCCCTATTGAAAAAGGCCATAAAGCCCGGTTTTTCATGAGGGGTCAAAGGGGAGGGGAATCTATTTGAAAATCATATAGAGCCCGGTTTAAAAAAGGGCTCTATTGAAGGTATTAGACCCCGGTTTTCTACCAAAAAACATGGCTCTATGTGAAAAAATAAAAAAAGTTCAGGCTAGAATTCCAGCCAATACATATTCATATTAAGTATTGCAGAACCAGTAGTCAAGAATGTAAACATTTACTTCACAGATGGAATTAAAATCATGTTGAAAGGTTACAAAAACGCTACACTCCTTTTCAAAGAAATAATACCACACCTACAAATCTGCTGAGTTGAACTTATTCCAAGCTTCCAATATAGAGACCCACTTTCTGAAATTGCGAGTCTCGTAAATCCTATCATTTTATATCCAATTAGTCAATATGGGCCTAAAACATACAATAATGAATATAAGAGGTAAAAACCACGAGACGCTTACATAGGATAACGAATATTGTCTCGCTGCAGTATTAATAAGCGAAAACTTTTGTCACTAGCTGATCTTTCCGCTCTTTCTCTAGCTTTTGCACATGTTTTTTCTAGGCTTACCTGAGGCTCTACCAGTGCTTGTTGTTTGAACTCTACAGTTGCTCTTAAAACATCTTGTTATGCTCTCTCCCTAGTTTTAGCAAATCTCCATTCACAACCTTCGCGTATATACTGGATGACTTAAGAGTAACACTTGCTTAATTGTTGTTTGTTTTTCTTTTAACAACAGATGAGTGTGGCTATGACCAATGCTATATTGGCTCGACCTTTATACCAAAATACTAATAGTGACCTCAAACTTTCACATGAGTTGGACATACCACAAAAACATAAAAGAAATTAAAGAGTGAGGTCAAGTCTAGTCTTACTTTAGCGTGATAAAACTTGTTTTAGTATGGCACGATTCAACTTATTGGTAAATCAAACTTATTTTGTACAAAGTCTTGATTTTAGCATGATGGAATAATTTTATTACCTAACAATACAAAAAACGTATAAACAAACACAACTTATTCCATAATTAAACTTAAGAACAACATTAATGATATTAAAAAGGTTCTTTGAACAACATCAATTGTAACAATTTGTTACCTCCTAATTGGATTAGTCTGTTACCGGCTTGGTTGCGTGACGAAGGTGGCCTATGACGGTGATGGTATTTATGTGTGACGGTGATTAAGTGGGGGTAGTAAGTGGCAGTGTTAGGGTTTGTGAAAGTAAAATGGGGGGAAACTTTAGGGTTATGCGAAGGTAATGAAAATTGGAGAATGAAAAGTAGGGAGGGAAAAAAGCCGCCTGATTCGTTGACAAATAGTCTATATATAATTAAATATATATCCTAAATATCTCAAATTAATTATAGTATAGAGAGTATCTCGTTTAATAAGAAAATTGCTTGAGGACAAACAATATTTTATCTCCCGGATATCGTATCTCGACAAGAGGTGAATTTGAAACCCACAAAAGTATTTTGTTTGATGCTTGAATATCAAATATTTTTTTGTTTTTGATTTCT
>BQNB010002868.1:33183-115362 GCA_026074375.1 Tanacetum coccineum
TATGAAAACGGACAAAATCGTAAAAACGGACGAAAACATAAAGAATTGGAAAAAAACGTAAAATAACGTACGAAAACGTAAAAACGGGCGAAAACGTACAAAACGGACGAAAACGTAAAAAAGCAGATGAAAACATAAAAAACGGACGGAAACAAGACAAAATCGTAAATAAACAGACGACAACATAAAAAAATGACGAAAACGTAAAAAAACGGTCAAAAACGTAAAAAGAGACGAAATCTAAAAAACGGAAGAAAACGTCTGTAAACGTACAAAAACGTCAAAAAACTTATAAAAACGGACAAAATCGTAATAAAACGTATAAAAACTTATAAAAACGTATGAAAAGATACAAATCAAAAATAATAATACGTGCTAGAAAGCTGGAAAAATGACGGGCAAAAAAAACTATTAAATAAATAAGATTCTCCCGGTAGCCCATTTATCCTATTAGTGCCCATTTTGCCCCGTGCCCGCCCGACCGCTCATTTTGCCGCTTCTAATCTTTACTCTTCTATTCTATTACAGTATATATTTTTTCAAGTGCGTCGAATAAAAAATATTCACGGTCATAAATCTATTTTATCGGTTTACACTATTACGTATCTACACATGGGTGAACGTAAAAGACATTATCATAACAGTAGCGGTAATAGTTTACATTTACAATACATACTACATTTGAGCACTTGAAAAACAATTTAATTAACAAGCATTATTTAGTTTTGATAGCCAGTGGGTTGCTTTATTTGGACCATTCCTTTGGTTTTACATTATAAAAGATATTAGAAATACTTGAGTCTTTGGTTATTCTTTGTTTTTAAAGTCTATATAAAGCTGCAAAGAGGCATAGTGTCCATTATCAAATCAAAAAACATCAATATAATTTTATACAACATACACAATGAGAGAAACTATTTACTTTTACTTTATGCATATTCATATTTTGTTTATTTTATCACTTGTCATCCTGTTGTTTAATACCACAACTGCCACTTCCCATGGCCACCAACTAGTTGCTGCGGGCGGACAAGCTGTTCATAAGTGCATTGAAAAGGAGAGACAAGCTCTTCTTGATTTCAAAGCTCCCCTTCATGACCCATTTGACAAACTCTCTACATGGAGACCTGAAGAAGATGATTCCTGTTTATGGTATGGAGTCATGTGTGACAACGTCATAGGTCATATCACAAAGCTTTATTTTAATGGTTTTCTTTGCTTAACTTAACATACATGAATCATCTTGACCTTATACACAATTCTTTTCATGGAACCATTCCCGAGTTCATATGTTCCTTGACTCATTTAGCTTTTCTTGATTTCAAAGCTCCCCTTCATGACCAATATGACATGCTCTCTGCATGGACACCTGAAGAAGAAGATGATTGTTGTGAATGGTTAGGGGTTACGTGCCACAATCAAACAGGTCATGTCACAAAGCTTGCGCCGATCTTGAAGGTGAAATTACCCTTTCTTTGCTTAACTTAACCTACTTGAGTCATCTAGAACTTTATGAAAATTCTTTTCATGGAACCATTCCTAAGTTCATATGCTCCATGACTCATTTAACTTTTCTTAGCCTTTTTTTATAATAAGTTTACTGGCACAATTCCCGAGTCCATTGGTAACATGACCAAATTAACATATCTTGGCCTTACTGGAAATAATTTCAGTGGAGTCATTCCGAGATCCATTGGTTCCTTGACAAAATTAACATGGCTTGAACTTTCAGACAACTCTTTCTATGCAACCATTCCTAGAGAATTTGGAAACCTCACCAATTTGCAATACCTTCATCTAAATTCCCTTGTAGAGTTGAAAACATAGATTGGTTGTCTTCTCTATCTTCTTTAGTTGGATGTGACCTCTCACACGTCATGCATCCATATTCTTCATCTGTCAACTCTTCTTCATCTATCCAAGTCCTTTTTCTACAAAGAAACAATCTCAACTAACCCATGTATAGTTGGCTGTGCCCATTATTTGGCCAAAAGCTTGAACGTCTGGTTATCTCTGGCAACAAGTTTGACGGGAATCTTTTAGACTTTCTGAACACCATATCCACAGGGTCACTGTCTGATGAGATCCAAAAACTGAATACGTTGAACTTATCTTTGAATCAGTTGAATGGAACTACAAGTGACAAACTATGCAACTGATTCAAAGATAAGTTAAACCTTTCTCAGAGTATGCAATTTATAGATTTCAGTTCTAACAAGCTAGGGCATCGTTTCCCCAAATGGATACAAAAATTGAAAAATCTCATTTATCTTGATCTTTCCAACAATAGCATTTCAGACACAGTTTCTGTAGAGTACCGGAACCAGTGGAAGTTTTCTCAGTTAAGCTAATTGGATCTCTCTTTCAACGACATCAGTGGGAAATTACCCAAATCATTATCAAATCACGACCTTGTTTTTATAGATTTGAGTTTCAACTGATTTTATGGTCCAATACCTGATTTTCCAGCACGTATAAATTTTTTAGATCTGTCCAGAAACAAATTCCATGAAGGATTCTCTTTCTTGTGCCAACTGTATGAAAATTTGGAATTTCTTGATATCTCACGTAACACAATGATTTCTTGCTTTATGTATATATATAAATAATATATATAATATACTACCAAACCAAATCAAGTGACCCTTGAAAAGGTTTAAAGAAAGAAAATCAATGAAATCCGAGTAGTAAATGATATTCCCGGGTCGTTATTCCGTACGAGGAATGCAACGGATAGTAGAGAGTCGTTTTGATATTTGATGTTTGAATATAACAAGATTTTGGTTGGTTTATCTAATTATACAGGAAAAACAAGTAAGGCAAACTAAAAACGAAAGTATTTAAAGCTAAATCACTAAAAACGATAACGGGAGTCTAAAAAAAAGTTGACTTAAAACTTAAATTATCAAAATTTAATCTCAAAATGATATTTTAACTTTTTATAAATCCTAAATGACTAAAATGCAAGAACAAATAAAAGAAACCCTAAAACGTAAGCAATTAAGGTGAAAAAACGAAGAAAAACGATAACGGGACTAAATCCTGTTCTTTAAAAAACCAAATTCTACAAATTTAACCCTACGAAAGCAAATTTAATTTTCCTAAGTCCTAAATGATAAAAGAAAATTTTCTAAAAAAGAATTATATTTTTTTGACTTTTTAATAAATTTTTATGAATTAAAAACTGATTTACACTAAATAAAAGATTAAAAATAGTAAGCTAATTTAGAAAAATCTGAAAAATTTATGAAAAGTGCATTGAACAGTGCTGGTTCTATGAAAAATAAAAGGGCTTAACCAGCTTATCGAAATAAGCTTGAATAAGCCAAAGAAGGATGATAAACTTAAATGGGTAAAATGTAGTTATATACTAAATTGTGCAAGACATGACCACGAAGTCCCAAGGGAAGAGTGGTGTGAGGTGTAGTTTGAAAAGCGTTGATTGAGTGATGGAGAGGTCTCAGGTTCGAGCCTTGCTCACATTGACTTCTCCTACACTCCCAATGTTTTTTTATTTGCTAAAATTTTTTACAACTTTTTAGATAAGCAAATTTTAAGCAACTTTTGTAAAAGTACTTTTTATGAATAACCTAAAATAAGCTGGAAATAAGCACTAAGAAGTTGACAGAATGGCTTTTTACACTAAGTCTTAAAAAGGGCTAAACTGTTTATCTTTTTAGAACTAATAAGCACAAACTAAAGGCAAATAAGCTAAGACAGAAAACTAGTTAAACCTAAAAAGCATTTATAAACAAAAACAAGCAAACACAATAAGCAGAAAGTCATTTAAAAAGACAGAATCACGCACAAGGCTTAAAACCTTAAATCCTAAACTAAAAAAGCTAATAAGCTTAAATAAGCTCTGACCTAAGCTAAATATGCTAACTATTACTAAAACCTAACCTATTAAGCAAATAGAAACAAGAAATAAGCAATCCTAACAAGCCAAAAACTCAGATAAGCAAATGAGTTTTTGGCTTAAAACTGTTAACAAACAGCCAAAGGGGGTCACTTTCTAGCTTATTTTTAAGCTAGAAAATGGATCCTTATGGCTTAAGGGCTTATATCACAATGAAGCTTATACAATAAGCTACAATAATCATCAATCAAAAAACATTTTGAAAATCAAATAAGCTATGAAAATGAGTTTTGGTTTTTGAAAAGACAAAAATGCAAAGATGCAGGCCTACATTAAGCTTATCAAATAAGCTCTAAACTTCAAAACAAGTTCCAAATCTTAAAGATCATATGTTAAACTACTTGTGCTCCAATTTTCAGGACTTAAAACTAACAACAACCTATCTAGATTTGATCTTAAAAACTAGGTGTTTAAACTGAGTCTATGAATACTTTGACAGATTTTAAGAAAAGCTTGCATACAATGAAATAGTGACTTAAACTTTTTAACCAGATATTGCAAGCATCTAAAACACCAAATGAAACATATTTGAGCACTCAAACTTAATCAAAACTCAAAATCAAAGATTATGCAACTTCAAAAGATAAAAACACCACAGATTCATATTATGCATACACAATATCTTAAAACTCAAATTTAAACTTAAACAAAAGCTTAAAACAGACTTAAAGATCTCAAGAATGATGTTCAAAGTTCCCAAATGGGTCAAATGGGATCAAACAATACTAACCATGGGTTAGTACTGTTCTAGCCAAACACCCCTTTAAGATTTCAAAAACCATTTTAAAGCTTTTAAATTCAGATTTTAAGCACTAATAAGCAAGACCAGATGTTAAGCAACTAGTTTTAACCCTAATGAACAACTTTTAACCACCAAATAAGCCAGATTAATAAGCTAGCAGATTGTGCTAACTTATGACCTATTTAAGACAGATTTTAGCTAAAACTTGCACAATTGAGATTCAAACTATAAACTAAGCAAAACAAGCACTAAACATCATAATAAGCTAATATAAGCAGATACAAACAAGCAATAAGCAGTAATAAGCTATAATAAGCAAATAAGCAGTTTACACTAAAAATGAGAATTATGATTCTTACAATGGTCCTTAGCTTTTGAAAGAGAATTAGCACCAAATTCAGCTTATAACCAACCTATAGCTTATCCACATAAGCACTAACCCATGGCCATCCAAGATTTACCATGCTCCAAGTGATATTTTGACAATTTGAATGATTTTAAGTGAAAAGAGCTTAAAACTTTACAAACTATGAAAAAGCTTGTAAAGCTTATATTTGATATCAAAAAGCTTATGAGAACTTATCAAACACTTTTGAAAACACAAAACAAATAAAAACTCGAAACCAGAAATTTGAGACTTAAAAACTTAGATTTTCATTAATTTAAAAAAAACATTACAAGATTTGAAAGACATAAGCTAAACTACTTTAAGCTGAAAAGACTAAGCTAGATGCCTTATCAATGGATACAAGGGTCCTATTTATAGCCGAATACATGCTCTCTTTGGTCTTCCACTTGTGTTTCTTCAGTGAGAGAGAAATAGAGTGTGTTTATTGTGTGAGTGAAGTCCAAAAATCATCTAAGCCCTTCATTTTGAGTGCCCACCACGTAGTATCATCTCAACCTTCCATTTTTGTCTTCTACCTTGGACGAATGGGAAAGCCTAGGATCGCCAAGGTGGCATTTGGAGTTTTATGGTGTGGGTTTTGATGGGATGGTGACATATTTGTTTTGTGTTGCAGGGGGTAGCAGGGGAGAAGACATAGAAGTGGTAAAAAGGGCGGGAAAGTTGGTTTTTTTGGTGTATTGCTTGATTTGGTATAATGGGCGTTTGCCCTGATTTTAGTATAAGTTTGCATCGTTAGTCCTTTTGGACTAACAATGTTAGTCCTTGGGGACTAACGATGTAAGGGGCTAGGGACATATGGTGTAATATGGGTTAATGGGGTTAAGTTTATGGTTTAGGCTTTTGTTTGGGCCGGGTAAGGGTTTTGGACATTTAAAGGGTTTAAATGGTTTAAGGCTTATTGAGCCTTAATGTAAATATCTTAATGGGCTGACCCGGCCCATTAAATGGGTACGGGTTGGCCCATTTAAGATTTCTTCGGTTTCGGCTTCGTCTTTGACTTTTGACTTTGACTTGGTTGACTTTGACTTTTTGACTTTTTACGCTTTTTTCATTCCCGTGCTCTATTTTATCCGTTTTAGCTTTGTTTTTGTCCTTTAGATAGTAATATCCGGTACCTGCACACCACAGTACACAAAGCAAAACACACATATATTGGGTATTTTATGTACGTTTTTAGTCATTTTAGCTCGTTTTTAAAGGCAAAAGGTATGTGTAATTAAACACATACCACATAATAACTCGGCAACTTCGGGACTGTTTTCGGAATTTGACAAATCTAAAAGTTCTTAATCTAGGACACAACCAGGAAGGATTCCTCCCTCAATAGGATATTTGGGTCAACTCGAGACGTTGTGTTTATACAACAATAACTTCTCTGGAGAATTGCCATTGAATTTGAAGAATTGCACGAGGTTAAGCCTTCTGGACTTGGGTGCCAACATTTGATATGGTAATATTCCTATTTGGATTGGAAAAAACATGTCAAGGTTGTATGCCCTTAGCCTAAAATCAAACAACCTTTTCGGAACCATCCCTTCACAGATATGTCAATTGGAAAGTCTTCAAATCTTAGACTTGTCATTTAACAATCTCCATGGAACAATCCCACCGTGTGTGAATAATCTTACTTCCATGGTTCAAAAAGGATTCTTCTTGGAACAGAATAAACATCATTTTACAGCTGGTTCTGTTGACATTGTTGAGAATATCTATATTGACCATCTGTTGATTGAATGGCAAGGAAAGGTAAATGAGTTAAGTAGCACTTTGGGATTGCTAAAGGCGATCGATTTGTCAAGCAACAATCTGACAGGACAAATCCCAAATGAAGTTACCAATCTGCATGGATTGTTAGTACTAGACTTGTCAGACAACTCTCTAGATGGAAAGATTCCACGAGACATTGGTCAAATGACACAGCTTTTAACTTTAAATTTATCTAGAAACATGTTTTCAGGAGAGATACCACCCACCATGTCAGAGATGACTCTACTAAATAACTTAGACATGTCATTTAATGACCTTTCTGGGAGAATACCATTGGGCACTCAACTCCAAACCTTTAACCGCTTCAGTCATATAATGGGAAGCGGGGGCTATGTGACTTCCCCCTGTCCCCTGCCTAACAATTGCTCTGGAGATGAAGATTTGGGAGTACCACCTGTTGGTGAGAGTGATGGTGATGGGGAAAGTACAGATGAACTTCAAAGATGGTTCTATATTGGAGGAGCAACAGGTTTTGCAACTGCATTTTGGATAGCATGTAGTGCTTTACTTTTCAATCGCCGTCTTAGACATGCTTTTTTCCATTTCCATAATTGCTTGAAGGATTGGGTGTATGTAAAGTTGACAGTATTGATGGCAAAATTCCAAAGGGCTCCACATGCATAGTGGTATACGTTTCAAAATTTCTTTCTTTAGCACTTATAGCAGTTTGTATGTGCTTTTCCTATACTTATTATTGTTCTTATTATATGTAGAGAAAATGTAGTGTAATATCAATGCATAGCAACTGTGTATTTACACAGGGATTTTTAAGGTCCCGTTATTAATAAAAGTACCACCAACTCCATGGGTGGCCATTTCTCCACGTTGGGTAACATCCATTAGTGCAGCAAAACCGAGTTGTTGTTGTTGGCATAGCACAAGTGTGATGATCTCAAACATACAAACAAAAGAGGGCTTACAGCAATGAATCCTGCAAACAGCTTTTTTCGCTAAAATTCCATTGTTTTATCGATTAAAGTTTGGATGGTTATGATCCCCCCAGCTAAACTGTAATTAAATGATCCATAACAATAATTAATTTGGTATGTTCAAGGTTATTTTGTAACCGATCATTTTACACAACTTTACACAATCTTCATGTTCTCAAAACACGTTTTAGGTCTAAGATTCTGAACAACCCCTTACCCGCCCTAGGCGGAATTGTGCGTTGTTGTTGTTGTCTAAGGTTTTGATCAAGTGTTTGATCATGATAGAATTAAAATCGAGTTCTACTTTTTTCCTTTCTGTTAGTTTTGGGGTGATTGCTCAGGAACTTATTATGTTTTGTTTTGAGTCTTCAAGACTACTTAAAGTCTTCATCTTTTAGTCTTGGTTTTGGTTTAGCATTTGGGCCCATTAGCTTGCTTTTGATTTATAACCACATTTAAGTCTTCTAACTACATTTAAGTCTTCTAACGTGTAATTTGGGATTCTTAAATGTATTCTTCATCATTTTCCACAACACAGGACAAATTTATTTTTTAAATTACTGAACAACGAAAAAATGAAACAAAAAACTATTTGCATCAGTCAGTTTATAATGATTATCTAAAATACAAGACTTTGAAGTAGCATTATGCAAAAGGTGGTCTGATATGTATTTTCAACCAATTCATCAAGACAACTCAACATGGAGTTGGCTTACAACATATGTGATGCATCCCACCACATGGACAAGTGTCCATGTGGTTGGGCGTTTCTAGCAAGAAAAAGAGATGGATGTGTTAAATTTTTTATGTTAAGATTTATTTTGGTGGGTATTGTTTAGGCTAATGGGTAAAAACGTAAAATATTGTAAGAGTTTATACAGAACCACGAAGAGTAAACGTAAACGTTAAAAATAAAATTACAACATATAGGATACTTATGAAAAATAATAAAAATATGTAGAGCACGTAGACTAATATTGAGTCTAAAGTCAGGTTCACATTTAAGATACGTTTTACGACGATCGGGGGATAACCTATCCGGTTACCCGTAAAAATTAATTTATGCCAAAATAAAAATATAAAGTAAATGTACGAGGTTAAATTATAACCAACAATAAAAAGATAAGGATCGTTGGTCAAAGGCACGCTCGTAATCAAGGTTAAATAAAAAGACAATCAAGCTTAAAATGACCCGACAAGCACAAAATAATTTACACAAGTAAATTTAGTCAATAGGACTTATAATACAACTCTAATTGGTTGATAACCTGAAAGACGGGGTGGTTTCACATCCTTACCCCTGTTAGAAAAGGAACCCTTCCTGGAGTTTAGGTTCAACTTAGCAAATGAATGCGCTCGAAAAATAGGTTGGGGAGTGTCACTTGCGCTATGATCTCGTCCTTACGCTCCCGATGTGAACCAAGACCTCTTCTGCGATTCCATCAAACTTTTAACGATAGAGGAAGTTCAACTGTACTTTATCCTCTTAACCTCGTGGTTCAATATATTTCCATGCTCATCTAAGAATTAGAGCTTGTTTAAAGTGAAATGTAATATTCCACCAAGCGAAATGACGAGCGTTTTCGTAGTTAAGCACTTCTTAAATTTGAGATGTGGAAACACCTCCAATGAATATCCACATAGGATCCCACAATATCTTAAATCGGTAAGAAACCGGACCAATCAACTTAGTACCTTGAATGGTCCAATGCACCAGGGTTTCAACTTGCACGCTTCTCAACAAATCTTATCATGCCCTATCGACGTTCAAGTTAACCTTGTCACAAGAATCTATTGGTTGATCTTTTTCCCCATTTCATAATTAATTCAATCTTTGCATGTTTCGACATAAGTCCCTTTTTGCATTGAACCACTGACCGAGAAATAGTGCTACTCTAGAAGCCAAAACAACACTTTGGAAATTAGGCGTACCATTTCTACGTCCATGAGAGAACCTTAAAATGTATCTAATTTAGTTCAAGTTCATCCTTACTTCATGAGTATATGGGAATATCATTAATGTACACCATTACGAACTTGTCTAAGTACAATCGACACACTCTGTTCATTAGATCCATAAATACAGCTGGTGCATTAGTCAATCCAAAGAGTATGACTAGGAATTTGTAATGCCTGAACAACGTGTCCTGAACGGCTGGACGTTGGGGGTGTAATTTTGCTTAACTCGTATATGTGTATCTCCTGACCATAGGACTACTCTTCGAACAGATTCAGGTTGCTCTTAGCAGTTTGATCGAGAAAGGTCCCTCTTATCGAGGAAAAGGGGTATCAATTCTTGATGGTTAATTTGTTTAGATCCCTGTAATCGATACATGTGTACATCGATCCGTCTTTCTTTTTGAAAAAAATTATTGGTGCACCCCAAGGTGATGAACTCGGTTTTAAAACCTTTGCTAAAAGTTCTCGTAATTTCCTGGACAGCTCTTGCAATTCGATGGTGCCAAATGATATGGTGCCTTAGCCACTGGTGTCGCTCCCAGCACTAGGTTGATTCGGAACTCGACTATCCTAGTCGAAGGGAGTCCAGACAAATATTCCAGAAAGACCTCGGTATGATTCCCTTATGTCAGAATATATTGGATATTCTTCTCATTGGCTCCTTTGTCCACTATATGTACCAAAAACGTGACATAGTCATTCTTCAGGTATTTTCTCATCATGATGGCCGACTCAAGTCCTTTTCGGACCTATCTCCTTGTACTACAAGAATCCTTTCGCCTTCTAAAGAGATTCGAAGGATTATCGTAAAGCAATCAATTCTTGCTAAAACTCTAGTCCACCAATCTATCCTTACAACAAAGTCGGAAGCTCTGTCGATTAAAAATCAATTGAAGGCCGTAAACATGAAGAACAACTCTATCTTGCACTAGGTTTGTAAAGCATAGAGGTACAGTAATTGGTTTCCAAGATTCGTTCCTAGGTTACGCGTGTTTCTTCTTGGAGACATGTTTTTAAAATTTGTCCAAAGATATTTATTTGAGAAAACGTTTGACCAATGTATAATTTGAGTACGTAATATAACTTGGAATTTATCATAATAATATTTATGTAAAAAGAGATGTCACAAAAGTTTATGTAAAGTACGGATGAAATTCTTGCATGCAAAGTTAAAATTTTATTTATGATAATTGTGCAAAAAGATGTATATGTAAAAAGCTTGTATTTCTTGGTAACCTTTATCAAAATAAATTTTTTAGCATAAATCACAATAGAAGAGTTTTTAATAGAATTTATTTTAATTAATGTAACGAGATAAAGATATTAAAATTTTGAATCCGTAATAAACGGACATAATAGACTGATACAAAAGAATTTATATGTTAAAAAAATTTTCTAGACGCGGGTTGAATAATAATATTCAACAATAATTGAGGTTTAGACATATCTTATAGTACATAGGTTTTGATACTCAAACCATGGAATCATTTGAAAGCTATTAAAGCATCATGCTTTAAAAGGTATTTAAGAAAACATTTCAGTTATACACATTTTTGTTACAAATGACTTTGACATATCCAAATTAGTACTATCTCCGAAACACGAACGCCAGGAAAAAAATTATTTTCATTGGTTACAGCACGATTAACCAAATTTTCAAGTAATAGGTTCTCTTTCTCGGTAAATCCATCCTTTTATCTCAAAGGAGTCTTTTAGGCAACGGTCATACAACCAAACAAATAGAGTGATGACACTCCTAGATGAGTTGCTCCTAGGGAAACTAATGACGTAATCCGTCTCATCGAATGTCTTCAAGAATGAAATGTTAAAAGTGGTGAGTTTTAACGGTAAAAACAATGTCAATCCACATAGTGGATAAGAAAAATAGTCACGTGCAATACGCATGGTAGGGTCATATACTCCATTAAATGGCAGAATTGACGTGGAGAAAAATGAGTTTTGTGTCATATTATGATCGAAGTATGACAGATTTAAAAGTACGCATAAGATATGAATGCAAGCTATAATGCGTCATAAATTGTGCCCTTTCAACAAGTCGGCTACCAGTTAGAGTTCAACTTCCAGCAAAAAATAAGATGGTTATGACATATCAAAATATTCCTCCAACAACACTGATGTGTCGTTATGCGTAGGTAATTTATTATTCAAGTTTTACTATTTATATTTTGCCAACTTTACCTATTAACAAACACTAACGCGCAGTGTACCTGATAAGTTGTAGGTTCGTTGGTAAGTAGGGTGTCGATCACTAAGAGCGAGTGTTAATACTTAAGTCTATCAATATTTTAGTTATCTAAGTTAGTTCTAATTAATCCTATGTTAAATCTAAGTTAAACCTAAACTAACGCAAAAAGGAGGTCTTCAGCCTGAGAGACTGGAATGAGTTTTGGTTTACCTAGACTGAGATGAGGGCGATTAACACACACAAGTTGATAGTTTAGTATATAGAAGCAGCGTTACAAATCCTAATGTAGTAAAACGTATTAGCCATGTTTAATCTAATGAAACTCAGGTTTTAGTTTATAAATGCAATGATTGTTTTATCTCGTTGTTGATATATCATTCCTAGATTTAGGCGGTACTTCTTCTTAAAACTTAGATCTTGCAATTTTGTCATAATTAACCACATCCGCATAAAGTATTCATGTTGATTATAATCTATCTTAGGAGACAATAATGGTGATCTTATCGAATCCTAGCTCATCGAGACTTTGCTAACTTACTGCTTAATGGCTCTTTATATACTAGTAGTCCACTCTCCAGATCTTAACCCAAGGAATCTAACATATTATTTGTTAATCCTAGGTCACCTTCTAGTCTAACTATTCACTAAACCAAGGGCAAAGACAGGTCAATCTTTTTTATCATATTACTCTAGATATATAAATTACAGATATGAAGAGCTATCCCAGCATCTAGCTAACGCTCTATTTGTATTCCTAGATCCAGCTGAATGATAGGTCGCATATGATAACATCAAATATTTAATACTTTTTGGTGGCAAAATACCTTTTAAAATACCTGCAAATGTCTCACTAGCACTCGAAAACGAGATATTTTCTATTGTTTTATAGTTTTTAGGTGAAATGCAGGAAAGTGACAAGAAACAAGGAAAAAAGGACTTAAAGTGTAAATTTTGAAGAATGTTATGGCGTAACACCAAAAATGGTTACGCCGTAACATAAATTAAGCAAGTACGAAGATCAAGGAAGACTTTACGGCGTAACATTATATCTAGTTACGCCGTAACCCTATATTTGGAAGGAAATCTTGTCAAAGTTATAGTTACGGTGTAACACCTTGTATAGTTACGCCGTAACCATGAAGATCCATAAATATGGAATAAAGATCACGTACATGTGGAAGTTATATGAAGGTTATGACGTAACACCATATATGGTTACGCCGTAACAGCTGCTTAATTATAGAATGCCGTGTAAGTTGGTTACGGCATAACACCTTTATTGGTTACGCCGTAACAGGTTTGATATCTATAAATAGAGGCCTCATTCAAGCTATTCCGACATCACTTCCTCCACAGCCAATTGGAGAGGCGACAAAGGCTACCAACCTTCAAAGAATTCCACCTGGAGTCCAAGGGAGATCACACTTATACTTTACATTTTGTATTTAATCTGTACTCAAATTACGAAGTCCTATAACAGAATATAAGAGTTTTTCAAATATAGGAATTCTTCCTATCTCTTATTGTGTTTCCATTACCATGAGCGGATAAGCACTTAAAGTGCTGGCCTAGTTATGAATTTACTTTTGTTATGATTGTTTCCTGTTAAATTATGGTTTCATTAGATATTCCTTGACTATCGTGTAACCCTGGGTTTTGGTAGTATGGGTGGTTTGGACCTAGCTTGCCCCATTAATAGATTACCTTGTCATGGTGGGATCCAATGGGTACTAGGAGGATCACTAACTCTTTACCTGGTGTAGGAACTCACCGGTCACCGCACAAATCACTCGATACTTAAAAAGCACAGGAACTCTTTTAGAGGGGGTTAATAATCTTAATAGGTTATTAGATATGTTTTGGGAATAGTTAGGATTAATCACTGCAACCTGGATAACCTACCTCCTAGATGATTCGGGACTGATTCAGAATCGCAGGAAGTATAGGATAAACTGTAATATGCACATTCAAGTTTATATCAACCTTACAACCAGGTAATGAAAACCATAGTTTTGACATTGCATAAAAATTGTCTTCATACCAATAGTAATGAAGTAACTAGGTTAGCACGTTTTCTCTCTTGATATCTCCTATCCTTTTACTTTCATTTATTTATTTTATTGTATTGTTATTTATTCCAAATTAAATTCTAAAAACTATTTTCAAAACGTGACATTTCAAATTAAAACTAATTACACCTTAGCTCTTGGGATAACCTCGGATTTACCATTCTATACTACCCACGATTGGGTTCTCTGTCCGTTAGTGCGTCATTAGGTAGATCGAGTTTTATAAATTTAAAACTTGATAAAAATATACTTTAAAAGAAAATACGCATCAAGTTTTTGGCGCCGCTTTCCCGGGGAGCTAATACTGTTTAGAGTTAATAAAATTAAATTAGAAGAACACTAAGCAGGACGGTTACTCCGTTTGCTAATCCGGAAAAACAATTTCGAGCAAGAAGTGAGGTTTCGCCTGCACCCATTCATAACATCTATACTCTCTACGAATCTAAGTCATCCGAGTCAGATATAGAAAATATAGATATTGAAAACCTCACATTGGAACAATACTTAGCTCTCGACCAGAACAACACTAGAAGAAGATTCACCTGTCCCGATGACTCAACATATGAAATTAAGGGACAACTTCTAAGGGAATTACGTAAGATTTCCTTCTCGGGTGATCCAACTGATAGTGATGTCGAACATATTAGTAATGTGCTTGAGATCGCTAGCATATTTAACGCTCAGGGGTCTACTCTTGTACAAGTATTCCCTCTAACTCTGAAAGGAATCGCTAAGAGATGGTTCAAAAGAACATCACCCGAATGTACAAAGAACTGGAGTGATCTCAAGCAAAGCTTCATCTAGAGATTCTGACCTCATGCGATGATATTTAAGCAATTGAGTGAAATCTGAAATTTTAAGCAAGAAGATGAAATCTCTTTTTGATACTTGGGAAAGATATAACGACCTACTTTGAAAGTGTCCCTTTCACGATCTCAATGATCACCAAAAGGTAAACACCTTCTACAATGGATTCAGATAACTCAAACTCGAACGAAACGTCGATACAAACTTCTATTCCTGGGTAACTGGTATCATATGCATTGAAAGTCAATTTAAAAACTTGGTCGATAACATTCGCATAAATGGCATTGCTAGGGAAATCACATAACTACGCCCTTACCCAATTATTATTTATCACCTAAAATCTAAACTTTAAACCACACAATGGAGGAGCAAACCATATTAGTTTTCACAAAATAGAATACGGATATTCAGAAAAGTTACTATGCTGAGGTAAAAAGCATAAAATCTAGCAAAATCGACTACGATAAGACCTACATTGAGTCTAGCAATCGTCAAACTAACCTCAAAGACAAATTCGAGCAATGTCTGAAGGAATCTAGCGAAAGACAAGCAATCCAAAATGAGTGGATGAAGAAAATCATGATAAGTACTGATCTAAGTTTAAAGAATCAAGATTTATCTATAAAAAGGCTAGAGCAAAAAGTAAATCACCTCGCTCAGTCAATTTCCACCCACTACCCTAAAACGGATACATTTGGTAAAAAGTAAAAAGGCGCATCCTTGAAGAAAATAAGGAACCAACTACAACTCATGATAAACCAAAACAACAACTACAAAAATTAGTCTCTCATGAAATCAAGGAATCACCCACACACTACTCTGTTACTCGTCAAAATAAAGTTCCTTCAGTAGAAACGGATCCAGGAAGTTTCATCCTTCCTTGTATTATTGGAAACCACTCCATGAGTAATGTTTTAGCCGATCTAGGGGCAAGTATCAGCATTATGCCCTATTCCTTATTCAAAAGATTAGGACTTGGGAGCTTGAAACCAATTAAAATGACCTTATAAAAAATAGCTGATAGATCCATGCAGTATCCAAAAGGGATAAAAGAAAATGTTATAGTGAAAATTAGTAACTTCGTTTTTCCTGTTGATTTCGTCATTCTTGACATCATGGAAGATGAAAATGTCCCGATTATCCTAGGCATACCCATGTTAGCAACTGCTCATGCAAAGATTGATGTCTATGGTAAGAAGATCTCCCTAGGAGTTGGAATGATCAAGTAGTTTTTAATATCAATAAGAAAGAGTCTCCTGCCTTTATTTCTCCTATTTGCGTTATAAACGAAGTAGATAAAACACAAGAATTAGTCATGAATGACGAAAAGGTAAAGGAATTTGAAAATTACTTATCACCAGAATACGGAAGCCAAGATATAATCTCACTCTCACCATCAGAATTAGCAGAAGACAAGAAAGAGTTTAGTATGACGCTTTGTGATCCTGACAAAAGAATGAGCATAGGACTAGAAGAATTTGTTGATATAGACGACATGTGGGATGACCTAGATCCAGGGATTCTGTCCAATGAAAAAGCTACAACCGAATTTTTAAAAAGCGGTGACAAAATCCATTTACACAGCCTTGATAATTTGGTGCACTTTATCTCTTCAAAAAAAGTGTTTGTTTAGTTTTACACCCCTATTTCGTACCACAAACCCCTTTCAATATAATATCCAGAAAAGCCTATAACTCTATCATGAATCTTGAGATAAGATGTAATCAGGAATAACATGTTTGACGTTGCTAAAAAATTTACTTATGTGTCATATGAAACCAACCAATTTTTAGTTGGATTGTCATCATCCTTAAAGAACATAGTGAATTTATGGAAAAAGGATTAACCGAAGTTCTTTTTGGACAACCTTTTAAAGAACAAATAGGACTAGTTGAAGACCAGGGTAAAGGAACACTTTGGATTATAATCGGTAATGATAAAACAATATTTCATATGCCGCGAGCCGAAAAAGCCTTTAGAAAACTAACGGTAAAACAACATAACTCAATGGGACCACTGTTAAAAGTCAGTGACATGATAATAGAAAAGGAATCCATAAGCCTGAAATAAAGATTAAAGGATTTTACAGAGGTTGCCTTAGTTTGGGAAACGAGTACAAATATGATTAGGAAGTTGTAGATTGGATTCAGGGATATATTGAATAACGTATGACGTAGAATGGTCCATGATCTAACTTAAAGACTCGTTAATAAACAAACGTGCTTGTCAGGTAGACAACCCATTTTTTATTCAATAATTCTTTTTGCATATAGTTTGGCTTTGCATGTTTTCTTACCTTGTAGTTTTTAACATAATCCACAAAGCTAAGAGCAATGTCTGCGTGACCGGCTCGACTCATATCCACTTGGTAACTTTACTGAAATTGCAGCAGTTATAGCGTAACCACTATAGTTACGCCGTAACAACTACAGTTACAACGTAACCGATTTTAAGGTTACACTGTAACACCTTAAAAATTTAAAAATTTTCCCATTTGATTATGACGTAACCATTCTGTAACCATTATGGTTACGCCGTAACCTCCTTCTGAAATCTTAAAAATTTAAGTTTTAAACATGTCCAAACCTTGTATACATAAATGGACTTTGTGGGTATGTTCTCTGGAAGCCCTCACGAGACTAAACTCGTGGCCACATGGCAAACCAAGGGTTTAAAAGGCTTGTTGCATATTCTAAATGCAACCGTGATTCCTACGAAAGTGAGTTAGGTTTGTATTTCCTGTACACTTCATAATTCTTGTAGAATGGTTTTATGCTTTGGTTTGTTTCTGTGATCACAATCACATGCAACAATGCACAAGGTATAAAGAGACTTTGCGTAAGGAATCGGATATAAATCTAATATGAATGTTCGCCGAATTTTCAAATCAAAAGCAATGCTCATAGGAGTTTCTTTTTAATTCCTACTCTTTTCATTATTATTTCATTTCTTAAATGTACACATAGGACAGTTGTAGCAAAACAAGTAGGGGATGGGAGTAGAATTAATTACTAGATTTATGTTTTCCTCGATTTCGAATTTTTCTTTGAAAATTATGCCTATTTTAAATTTTTTGACAAATTTTCTTACATAACTAGAATTTATCTTTGCCGAATGCACAGTTACACCTTAACTACAATTTGGTGAGATGAAGCCAAATATTCCCTTTTCCATCATTTTACTCAAAAATCACAAAATATGAGTGTGCCGTTAGTATTGTAGACTTTAGGAACATGGCCATGCACATCAATTTGAAACCTAATTGATTAGCCAAAATAGATAGTTTCAAGAAGCAACACTATGAAATCACTCCAAATAGTCTATGATGTGTCATTTATCGACTTGTTAATACAGACTTTCAACCTCCTTGATAAAGCCCTTATTTCTGCACTCATTATTTGTGCAAGATACCTTCGGATCACACCATGTATAAACACCAATCAATGTGTCTCAACCTACTCTATATGTTTCGTTACACCATTTCACCTTAGCCTACCATGTAATCTTTATTTTCTTTGTGTTGAAATCCCTGGCTACATAAGTCCATGGTTCGGGGGAATAGGAACGAGAATTATATGCTTTTGTGGAAGACCAATCAGTTATGATCTATAAAGACCCCCTGTATCACCACTTCGACCAGTTGTTTAACCTCAATAGATGGGATGTGACATGAAATATCAAATGTTGCATTGGCAATACAATAAAGAGAAAAAACCCCTGTAAGAATTTGTCTTATTAGCATAGGATAAAAGAGGGTGAACGAACAAGGCCACCCATGTGCTAAAAATGTAAAGATGGTGCAAAATAAAAAATAAAAAATGGAGCTAGTAGCCCATAATTGCACCAAAACATCTTTGTAAAATGGAGCTAGTAGCCCATTATTATATCAATACATATGAAGAATGGAGCTAGTAGCCCATTATTGAAGATCAAATTTTCAAACTTTGACTCTTGGACCCATGGATGGAGCATAGCTTAGTTATGAACAACCATAGATTACTTTAGACTATTTGTTTTGTGTTTTTACATTATCAACCATTAAATGTGTATCTCATGTCTATCCTAACCCTTAATCACCCTTTAAACCATAATACCCTTGTTGCCTTTGAGAGTTATTTAGACCCTAATTCTAACTGGTACAGATTTGTGTACTTTCTAAGAGCTAAGAAAAGAATACAACGCTAATAACTGGCAATTAGGAGCGATCACCCGAAAAAGAAACATTTAGACTATTGGAGAGCTACGTTACATTTTAAATTATAAATATTAAAAATAATATTTTATTTAAAATTAATCCCTTTTTCTGTAAGGTGTTCTTTTGATGTTTTTCCTAGCATAAAATTATAAATTTATTCTTGAATTTATTCTCTGATAATCTATTTAATGAAATGTTTTAAAAAATCAAATATTTTAATACTTTTTTGGTGGCAAAATACCAGCCCTAACATCCGCAAATGTCTTTACTAACACTCAAAAATGAGATATGTTCTAATTGTTTTAATAGTTTTCCAGGTGAAATGCAAGAAAGTGACAATAAACAAGGGAAAAAGGACTTAAAGGTGTAAATAATGAAGAAGTTTACACTGCGTAACACCAAAAAATGTTACACTGTAACATAAATAAAGCGAAGTACGAAGATCAAGGAAGACTTTACGCGTAACACTATATCTATACGCCTCACCAAACCTAATTTGGAAGGAAAATCTTGTCAAAGTTATAGTATTAACGGCGTAACACCCTTATACAGTTCCGCTGTAAGACCATGTATATCCACAAATAATGGAATGAAGATCACAGTGCAAAGAAGTTATATGAAGGTACGGCATCACACCAAATCTGGTTTACGCCCCGTAACAGCTACTTAATTATAGAATGCCAGGGTAAGTTGGTTACGCTAACACCTTTATTGTATACGCCTGTAACCAGGTTCGATTATCTATAAATAGCGGCCCAATCTCTCATTCAAGCTAATTCTGACATCACTTCCCGCCACCAGCCGCGCCCCTCACCAATGGATAGGGCGACCAAAGTGCTTTCAACCTTCGAAAGAAATTTCACCTGGATTCCTAAGATATAAGCGACTTAACTTACTGTTTTGTGTATTTAAACAGTCAAATTACAAATCCTGTAAGAATTATGAGTTTTCAATATATGATTTCTTCTATCCTATAATCTTCTATCTGTATTTCGTCACTGTCTAATCAAGGTGCGTAGCAGGGGTCTTCTATCTGCATACCCTTTTTCTGATTACTAAATTAACTGCTAAGCACTTAAAGGTGCTAGCCTAGTTATGAATTTACTTTGTTATGATTGTTTCCTGTAAGTTAGTGTTTCATTATATATTCTTGACTATTGTGTAACCTGGGTTTTGGTATACAGTGGACCTAGCTTGCCACCATTTAATATAAAAAAATATTACCTTGTCATGAATCGATCCAATGGGTACATAGGGAGTGTACACTAAACTTCTTTACCTGGTGTAGGTACTGAGACCGTGAATGGAAATCCACCCCGTCACAAATCATCTCGATACATAAAACAGCACAAGAACTCTTTCAGATAGTGTTAATAATCTTAATAGTTATTAAGATATGTTTTTGGGAATAGTTGGGATTAATCACTGCCACCTGGATAACCTACCTACCCAAATGATTCGGGACTGATTCAAAATCGCAGAATATCAGGATAGACAGTATATTCACATTCAAGTCTATCGAGCCTTAGAAACCAGGTAATGAAACCCATAGTTTGAACATTGCACAGAAATTGTCTTCATATACAATAGTAAATGGAAGTAACTAGGTAAGCACTGTTTTTCTCTATGAAGTCAACTCCTATGCCTATTACTTTAGTTATTTATTTTATTGTATTGTTAATTATTTTAAATCAAATTCTAAAAACCATTTTCAAAATGTGACTTTTCAAATTAAAACTAATTACACCTTAACTCTTGGGATGATCTCAGATTTACTATTCTAGAAACTGACCCACTATGTGGGTTCTCTGACCCGTATTTCGTCGTAGGTTAGATCGAGTTGTTATAAATTTACAACTTGATAAAAATATATTTTATAAAGAAAAACACCATCAAAACCATACTTAAAGCACGTAAACGAGTATAAATTGATAAATATAAAACAACTCACAACGAATAAGCATGCAATCAAAATAAACATAAACCAAACATTAAATTATCATAAACATGGCTAATACCTAAAGGTATTATCCAATAGCCATTGTAACTATACAAATGTCATAGACAAACAATTAAGGTAAACTAAACAATAATAAACGATACCAAAATCCGAATGCGTATTTAGAGTATAGAGATTACAAGGGATTTTCTATGGATTGAATTGCGTTGCAAGACCTTCTTGTCTTCTCTTCTCTTCTAAAAATCGAACTTGGTGGTTAATGCCTCTTCTCAAATTTTATGTCCTCTAAAATTCGTATTAGGGTTCGGTATTTATATAGTATGGAATTTAGTCGATACGCCGTATTAAAAGAGTTTAATACGGCGTATTAGGGTTTCTTGGAGTGGGCTCCATGATTATTATATTCCATAATATTCCATGACTTGTACTTGAATACAGCTTATGGCTTTCTTCTGGATACGACGCATAAAACTTTCTTTGTGGATGCGGTGTGAAGTTTAGGGCATAGATACGCCGTATCTTCCTTGATGGATATGACGTATGGGTTTTCAGAATAGTAGTCTTTATGATTTCTTTGTTTAAGCTCCCAAATGTGTGCCTTTCGATTAACTTTCCACTCTTTTGCTCGATACTACAAATCATAAATATGAGCAATTAAGTACCAATTCACGCATAAATAATGTAAAATGAGCAATATAGCTGGGATAAATTATGCTATAAAACAGACGTTATTTGATGTCATCAAATATCCCCCCTACTTGAATCTTACTTGTCCTCAAGTAGACTTTAGAAAACTTATGAAAATGTATCCCAAACCAAGGTTTAAGATTTTTCCATTAAGCATTTTTTCGTTTAACTACTAGCACACAACCAAACATCCCACAAAATAGGAAAATGAAAACACTAAAATCACTCAACTAATCTATGTGGTAACATTTAAGTGATTCACTCAATTGCTTGTTCATTGCGATATTCTAACATAAGCTAGGCAGCGGATAACACATCTCCACCATTAAAGTTAAGGAGTAACAAGTCTAAAAAGGTACATTGGGTTTAGGTTTAAGGGTTGATCATTCTTTCTAATCTCTATCGATGCTAATATTTCAGAAAAGGCGACAAAACCATAAATGCACGCCCAAATCCATGACCGCGACACTTGTGATTGTTCACTCCTTAACTCGAATAAGCTAAAGAATAGGACTAATAATCTTCACCAATAGTAGTAAACCAACAAGGGCGACAAAACCACACATACACAGAAAAATCCATGAATGAGATATATGTGATTGCTCACTCTCTCATTCGAGTAAAACCAAAGGTTAGGATGAAGAACAATATAGGGTATGGAATTTAGTAATCCTTTACCAACAACAATACACCAACAAGGGCGACAAAACCATACATACACATTCAAATCCATGAATGAGACACATATGATTGCTCACTCCCTCATCCGAGCAAACCAAAGGTTAGGGATTAGCTATGGGAAATATATAATTGGTGTAAATATAAAAACAATCAAAAAATAGATTAAGTCCAAACAAATAAGAAACAATGTTGCTAGCTACTTTCCCGACCATGCCCATGAAAAAGACACAAAATCATAGACTAACTCACGCTTTAACACGAAAACTCACGCTTTGGATAGATACGAATTAGACTCATATATGTCTTGACCATTGGTCAATAAAAACAAATCATAGTTGGCGTTCCCATAAAGGCCAACTCCCAATCATCCATAATATAATATACAACAATAGTGGCGATATCTACCACTTGATAAAAAAAATATACTTAGTTGCTTTATATTGCGACCAACTAGAAATAGTATACAACATAACTTTACATCGTTAGTTTATAACACGTACCAACGAATAATTGATTAATATAAATAATAAAATCGGTTAAGTTTAGATGAACCGATTATCTCAAAATAATAAAATCGATTAAGTTTAAACAACAGCTAGAAAGAAAATTAGGTGTAAAATTTCACCACTTTACGTATACAATAAATCGAGATTCTATTTCCGATCATACTAGTGAAAGTAGAAAATACACAGAAAATAAAAAATACTACTTTCACATCCCATTGCATTGTGTAATTATCCCGACCTAACAAAAGATAAGTAGAATATGCGCACATGAACACAGGAATACAATAACTTTACATAAAACAGACTAGCAACCTATTAAGGACTTAATCCTACAAGGGTAGGGCTAAGTGTAAAGGTGAAAGATGCAGAATAAATATTTAGTGGTGTAAGAAAATGAAAGGAATGGCTTGGCAGGGTTATTTCTACTAGGGGTAACATACCCTATAAAATGAGAAGAAAATCCAAAGGGTATTAACGGGGTGTTTAAAATAACCGAAGGAGGTTAGTTTAATAACATAATCATATATAAGGCTTTTGGTGTAATCCAAGAAATATAACTCAGTTTTAGAAAGGTCACTCCCAGTCTATTAAAAATAGTGCTTAGTTATTGTTGTCCTCGAGTTAGTAAACCAAGCATAGTTCTAAAGTTTCCTAAGTAACTGCACACTCCGTATTTTTTTTGGTGAATTTTGGGGTAAAAAATTAGGAAACGGATAAGGCTAAATCCTCACAATTGGAAACTAGGGTTATGTGTGTGGGTCATGTAACTAATAATTTCACAAAAATGTGCTAAACTTTTTTAAATTTGAGTATAAATTAGTCATATTATTTGTAAAAATAAGGACAAGTAATGGTTCCTATCTTCTCCTCCCCCACTTGATATATACAACGACTTTTCTGTGTATAAAATATAACATGAAAACATGAAATTAAAAGAATTTAACAAGAAAACACATCCCCTGAGATTTTGCTTCGGTAAGATCCTCCATGTTGCGTATATAAGCAAGAATGTGTGTTGTAAATGTGTCTGAACACCAGCATGACTACAACACACATAGATTCTAGAAAATAAGCACATCAAATTCTTCATCTCATTCAGAAGGTTCCTGTATTAATGCTTAAAAAACAAGTGCAATTCTATCTCCGGATAATCGTTGGTTAGAAAGTAAAAACTAAAAACGAAAACTAAATCTGTACAGGAAGTCGATACGCCGTATCCATTTTCAGGATACGCCGTATTGAAACCTGTATTAAAAAGATATCCTAAAGTCGGGGTCCAAGGTCGAATAACGCTGTATTCGTTTAACGAATAAGCCGTATCGACAAGTTTGACATTAAAGTTTTTAAAAGTGCAGAAAAAATAAAATGGATAACGTCCAGATAGTCAATATGCCATATCCATTGAAATTGGATACGCTGTATCAACAGTCTGGGATGACATGCTCAATAACAAAATTGAAAATACATTCCGGGTTGTCTCCCAGTAAGCACTTTGTTTTCAGAAAAGTCTTTAACTTAGAATTGTTTCCAGCTTCATGTTGCATTATCATCATCTTGATCATTACATCGTCTCCATCCGTAAGTTCATGAGTAATTGAATATTTGTTATGTCTTTACGAACGTTTACTGAACTTACTGCTAGACTTCATTAATCCTACCTTTTAAGAGTAAACCAAACAGTTATATCTATTAATATACTATTGTCCCTGTAAGTAATAATAAGTATCAAATCCGAATACATCATACTACAAACAAGATAATGATAAAACATGTCCATAGAAAGATAGAACCATATGGACCAAAGGATAGGAAGACCAAGGATCAGGCTGGTCCGATGTCCTGTTGGGTCTTGAGGGTGCGACATCATCAGTGCTCTGACCGTGTACGTCCTCTGTGTTATGGGCAAGTTTGGAGCTGGCAAAGCTATGCTCCCATCAAAACCTCAAATAACCTAGAAACTGCTCTTTTCCAATGAGTGATTCCATCACATTAATCACAATAGAAAACACACAAAAAACGCTACTCACTCCTCGTCTCAGTCACCAACGACACTACCTCCATTCTACTCTTCACCTAAACTTATGGATTCTACCTACCTCGAAGTCTATTCAGCCTTTGGGGGATGGTCCTAATGGGAAAGATCACACCCTAAAACGGAGTGAGCATCTGAGGGTCTGCTAGCAGGTTAGATCCTCGTTGATGTATCTAGAAACCGAAGGCTAACCACTCTAGGTCCTCGGGGTTAATATGAGAAGCCCTAGCTACAGCTCCAACCTACTGCCTCCCTGGACCCAACGCTACCCAAGTCAATACATCCCCCAATCTCTCACAAGTTTGCAACCTGATAAGCTCCTCGGAATCTATAGTGGTCAACCCACAAACCTTCACAGTCAACGTCTGAAGGCTCTTCCTAGTGATCACCCTAAAGTGCACTCTAAGACGTGCAATAAATGACCTCCAGACATCTTAGCACCTTGCTTTCTCCCTGAAGCATGTTTGAACAGATAATAAGCAACCAAATAGGGGACATTCACGATCGTCCCCTCATCCATACTCCTCAAATAAAATAGGTCAGTAGTGGTTACCTTCTCAGGTGCCTGACCTCTCCTAGCAATAGAAAATATGATCAACCTTTGGCACAACCTCCTCAAGGGCTCCCCGATCAAAGTTTAGGAGGGGATTATGCTCAGAAAATCACTAGCAGAAGAAATCCCGGTCTAGTAGTCACGTAGATCAGCCTTAGAGGCTATCATCCTTTTTAAACTCTCTGCCTAATAAGCTCTAAAACCATCAGACTCCATCTCCTCAGTAGTGTGCAATCCTAAAATTGAAATAAACTACCTCCAACTCATCTAACGTCTAAGCCCACCTAAAAGGAACTAAAAAGTGTCAACAATATCCAGATCCAGCAAACTATCTGCAAACCTACATGTGCTAAAGAACTCCAGTATCAACTCTCTAACTAACGGCCATCGAATCCCAAACAACTGCCTCCAAGCATGGCTAGTAAACACCACCTGACCATCAACACCAGTGTGCTCCATCCTATGTCTATTAGTCATGGCCTGATCCATCTCCTCTGTTAACACATCAAAATCAAGAACCTGTACCTGATGTACCTTCCTATTATATATCCTACCCAACCTATCCTCAAAATCCTGAATATCACCATCAAGATAATCTTGCCCATCGAATCTAAGCCACAAGTGTCTCTCCCCCTAGGTGGTAGTGGTGTCATATTTGCAAAATTTAAATGTTATTAGTAATTAGGATAATTGAAACAAACTATGTGGTCTGAGGGATCAATACGACGTATAAAGGTAGATCAATATGTATATGGGTCTTAAAATACCATCATATCCAGATATACTCAATACGGAGTATTGAGGAACTAAGGTAAATACGATGTATAGGAAATCCTAATAGGGCATATAATGGATACACAATATTGAGATAAAATGGCTAAGGTAAAAGACTTAATATGTCGTATACAATAAATGAATACGTCGTATTGAGGATTTCAATATTTGGGTCAAAAAGTAATACGCGTATTTCAAACTTACAATGAATACGGCGGCAAAAACTTGATGCGGTCGTCGTAAGGGACTTCAACAAGAAGTTTTACAACTCTCTAGGCAGAGTACCTAACCGTTGTAGTAGTAGTATAGGCAAGACTCGGAGGGTTGTTATCGTTCTCTAAGGGAATAGATTGAGAAGGCTTGATTACGGTCTAACAACATTCTAGAGGTTGAGGGAAGATTATTTTGTATTTTTATGTTTATGAGAAAGCAGTAAAATCATATGTTTGAGAGGTTTGGTTGGTTTTAGCTATTAAACTAAATAACAAACTACACTAATGGTGATAACAATATAATAAAAAGATTGTATTCATTTAATCATGTATTACTCTCTAGATTGCTTCTTCTAGTGTTGTTGCTTTGTCACACTTGTGATGATCTATGTAATTATTTCCTAAGTTATGAACGGATTACACAAACCCGCCGTCTATTTAATATTCCGTTGAGGCGAAACACAAACTAAGGTAGTATGAAGACTATTACCCGGCCCCCAGAAGTATATTAAATGCAATTGAAATATATTAAAAGTGGATCAACCATATTAACGGTAAGGTAGTATGAAGACTGTTACCGATGGTTTCCTTTCTACACAACCATGTTTCCCTAGACATATCAATAGCAATATAGACAAAAGCTAATTTTCTAAAGCCTAACATGCATATTCATCACAAGAAGCAACATCACTAAAAACTACATTCTAGGTTTCATACAATCATAAATAAATACAATAAGAAGCTTAGCCAAACATGTTAAAAGTAAAGCAAGAACAGTAAAGAATCAAACAACAAGACATATTGAATGATTAAGATAGTCTTACTTGATTAAAACATGAATTAAAGGAGTTACAATAGGGTTTTAAAGCCCTAAAATCGTCCTAATAAGCTGCCAAATGAACTAGGGTTCATCTCCCCTTTTTATTCTAAAGTTACACCGATAAACCCTAATTTCGGGTCTATATTTATAAGAATATCGCTACGACGGCGTCGCATTTTAATCGTAACCCCATCATAAGTAGAATCTTCTATGTCCGAGTTGAGTCGGTGCGGGTTGACGCTGTCAAGGAATGTTGTGACGCCATCACTGGATAAGGTATGAAAGCATCGTGTATGATTGGTGACGCCGTCTCCAAGCTTAGAGACTTTCAATCTTGAATATTCTTGGTGTTGGTTCGTAATCTTGTCCGTTTTGTCTTTAAATGAGCCCAAGTCATGTGGATTTCCTCCAAATGCCTTCCAAATGCTAAATACCTAAAAATGAACGATTAAGTACCTATTTTAGGCATAAATGCATGATTTAGGGGGTTAAATGACCTCGAAAAAGTGTATAAAATGACACCTCGTCAAATGCAAAAAAAAAAGTAATTTTAGTTTCATTAAGCACTTTCGATTAAGCATGTGTTTTTTAGCAAGGTTTATAGGCTTGGTTTTGATAATCAAAGATGTATGTTTTTGTGATTAAATAGTAGAATGGTATAGTAAAAGTTGTAATTGTCAGTCAATCCTTTGGTTTGGTATGGATTCGTTATACTATGACGATGTCATGTTATTGTTGATAATTTGTTACACAAGGATCGAATTGCTAAGTGAATCTTCTGTCTTATGTTGCAGATTCCTCACTTGAGTCCCACTAAATACAAAAGGTCTAGGCTACCAAGGAATATCAGTTAATTATGCTTTTGGTGGTGTGCTATTTGTTAATGTTGTGCGAGAGAGGTTTGTAAACTTTTCACAAGTAAATCGCACATCTGTCTTAAAGGGTGTTTGGTTGCTGCTATCAACAAGGGTGTTTGGCTACTGCTGACTAATGAGGGTGTTAGGTTGCTGCTGTAAAAAATGATTGTAGTTTAGAATTTTTATGATTTAGTTTTAGTCTTTTATATTAATTTATCGTAGTATTTGACAGTTCTGTGGTACACACAAAATGGTTTGGACGTAGAAGCATTGATAGATAATGATGTTCCATAAAAGATGCTGGAACAAAAGGTGGGACATGAAATGACGCGATAACAAAAGGTTAAACCATTTTTCATACAATAAATTGTGATCAATTCTAAGACTCTTCCTTTTAAGGTCAGTAGTTATTTGTTAATGTTAAAAGTCCACACCACATTGCACCTAACTTCTTATCCTACACATTTGAGAAGTAAAACGACGTCCTCCCTACCCTCTCACCATTGTTCATTTTAAGCACTGTAGATGCTCCAACCCAGTGCTTCTAACCCAGCCCAGTTTCACCCAGCCTACAACCCATGTTGAAGAATAACAAATACAACTTCTCCGCCTCTTCCATCTCGAGTATTCCAGATTCATCCATCTTTCTCCATCAATCTCACTTTCTTTATCTTTGATTTCTTATGCAAGTAACACGATTTAATGACGTGGGGAGTATATGTTGTACACTTAATAACAGTAATTTGTAGTTATGGTAAAGGAAGATGTTAACGAATATGAAGGTTCTATCAATGGTGGTTGACAAACTTGAAGATTTGAATTTACCTAATGATTCTTCTGGTATTTTTTTATATATTTGTTTGTACTTTGTGGCTATTAATTTTGATAAGTGGTGTTTGGCTTACTGTTTAGCAAACATAGTTTAGGTGTGTTTGTGATTGCTTTGTGATTCCACAGCTACATGATAATCAATATAATAGAAGAATTGACGTTATTGTTGATAGTGTTGATATAGGAGCTATAAACAAAGAGTGCATAAGAATGGTGTTAATGAGTAAATACTTAATTGCTTATACATAAATTCTGAGTAGTTTTCAATATTTATTGAAATATGAACATATAGGATGTTGTATCTTTGTGGGAAACTGGGAATGGAGTCGGAGTTCTTTTCATGTCGTGGGAAGACATGTTAACACTGTAAAATTGGTATTTTCATGCGTGTTCTAATGTGATTATGCTACAAGAAATTATGTTTCGTGTTTCATTTATAAATCAACAAGTATGCTTACCTATGCTAGCTACAAATAAACATATCTATATTTGAGCGGTACATAGTTTCGGAGGAGCTATGCTGCTTACTGTAACTCTTAAATGGTTAAGAATGATGATTTTGGATTGCTTATTCTGTTATGATTATGTATATGCTTATTTTGTATGTTATGTGTTTTGTTGTCATTCTAAAATCTTTTTAATCAGCAAGTATTTTGTCAGCGGCAAACGAAATCAAGAAGATGCAGCAGAGGTATCTGGATCTGCAGCAAAAAGAAAGGCGCAAAATCATGTGACATTATAACTAGCGGTGGAAAAATTGCAGGAGAAATTAGAGGTGACAAGCAGATGTGTGCAGCCTTTCCCTTTGCAGAATATCATATGTCGTCGTCATTACTCATATGTATCTTAAGATTGAGACGGAAGTGTGAGAGAATGCGTCGATGTTACTCGATATATGCGAAGTTACTCATGTGTTTGAAACTCACATGGTTTGTGGTAAGCTTTCTTTTTCGATTTCCCCGTTCAATGATGACAGCATTTCTACCAAATTTTTGTGTCAGGTGCTATTTGATTCTAATGTAACAATATTGTTTGTTTCACAGGTTGTTCGGATGAGTCATGGTGATGAGGCTGTTAAGATGCCGAATGGATTTGAAGTTAAGGCGAGAGGTGAGCAGGGTGCGGTTGTAGTTGTGGAACGCGCATGGGCGCGGTTTATGGGCTACAATATCATCATGAGGTATAAGATTTGTGATTTTGGTTTTCGTTACAAAATTGAGTCATTTGTGCCAATATTGTCGGTTTGCGTGACTGTTGTAATTAGTAGAGGGCCGATGATGAAATGGCCGGTTTATATGTTGCATTTCTCGATTGCCACGTTTAATATTCATCGGTATATTGTATAATGCATATACGTTGTGTCGAGGTTATGCGAGTAAACCTTAGCACACATCTGTAACTTTATTAACAAATTATATAGTTTTTAAGTTCCTCGGTTTAACATTTGACGTCGGTAAACTTTAATTTATTTATAGTAGTCGAAGTCTTGCTGACAGTTTATTGTTGTTGATATATGATTCAGCTACACTGAATACTGTTGATGGGCAGTACGCGAAGGACTGGACTCTTCGTTGCGTTGTGTGATTGATATTTCAGTTTTATAGGATAAGTACCGAACAAAATTAGCTTAACCAAACACCCGTTAAATGTGAGTATGTCACATATTACTTTTTAATTTGATGTTTTCTTTACTATTGTATATGAACAAGGTGTTAGGTTGATATGATTTTATCTACTGTAATATAATGAAAAAATTGCTCATTTGATACTATTATTAACAGCGCCCGATGTTTCACAACGCCCTTTCAAAACCGTCTACTGTAAGGTATGTATTCTCATGAGTTTTTAGCTTGAATTGTATAGTTTTTTTTTATGTTGTGCTCATCAGTTTATTTCATTTCAGCTTATATTCAGTAAGCTCAACTTTTCAAACTTGCACAAGCTTATTACAATAAAACAAGGTCGGTAAGTTTGCATGAACAAATGTGCTTATGAAACATAAGTCGAAATAGGATAAGCTCATAAGCCAAAAAATAAGGTTAAACAAACACCCTCAAATATTGAAAAGGCAAAGTATGATTTTGAAGTGATTAGGAGCTAAGGGTTTGGTTGCGTATCTAATGATTCTGGCTAATATATGGTGCTTCTTCACTTTCCATTTAATGATAACGCTATCGTGTTTTTACAAGAATATCATGTTATTTTTTTACTTTCATATCGTTAAGGAAATCTGATTGTTTTCTGCTTATAGCAGCAGGTCAATAGTAACAACTTTTGGAGAAAAAATAATTGAAATTGCTTATGTTGTAAATAAAAGAATTGTTTTAAGGAGTGTTTGTTTAAGCTTATTTGATGGGCTTACGAGTTTATTAATAAGCTTATATTCCTGCGCTTATAATATATGTTTATTTTCATGAAGTTTTGATACTTCATTTGCTAATTTGTTTGGTTATCGTATCTGTATATCACTGCAGAAATCTGATATTCATTTATAGTTAAAACCAGGTATTAGTTTGCTCATGTAAATGTCATTTAGAATCGTTTGTTAATTGTAATTGATTATAGTGACCTCTTTTTCTTAAACTCGATCCCCGTGCGAATTGCATAGGTATAACTGAAACGAGAAGTTTTTCTATAATGTAGCTTCTGTTTTTAACTAACTATGTGCATGGTTTGATTCAGTATTAAGGGAACAAAGCATCAAACCAAAAATGAGAGTTGTGGCTTTTGCAAATGTCATGATACCTGGGCCATAAAAGATGGAAACCGCAACCCACCTGCTGCTGCACTTTGAAGAACCATATGTGTTGAACTTAGAAATACCCCCATTTTTTGGCTAATTGTCTTTTATCTCTTATATACTTTGAGATTAGTAATGTTTGAATTGAAACTTCACTTCTTATGTAATCAATTCGCTAAAAAATGAAGCTCCGCTGCAACGCGCAGGTTATCATGCTTGTTTTCAACAAGTGAGCTTCTCGTAAATATATACGCTCATGTTATTTGTACCCTTGAAAAGCTGTTTGTACCCCCTCTGGTTTCTATTTTATTTTTTTATTTTTTGTACCCCCTCTGGTTTCTATTTTATTTTTTTATTTTTATAATTTTGTTTATATTATAAAACAGTGAAACGCAGAATATAGAACAAAAAATATAAAGTTTAACAGGTCAAAAGTATGAAACTGTCAAAAATTACGGAACAGAAACTGATAAAAAACTGCGTTGCACTTTAAAAAAAAATGTGCAAAAGAAATCTTTTGTATTTTTTGACACTATTCAGTGGGCCAGGGTACTAATACAGATACCCATACATATTACTTGTGTAACATCATCCTTGCAGACCGCTGTACAAACAATGATGCACTAATGTCATATAGAGTTGAATTCTTGTACCAATTAATGTCATCATCTTTGGTCACTGAAACACTACAATTAATTCTGGCATTGATGTATTCAAAAAAAAGAATTATATATATATACTATATTTGGAAAGAAACGACGTTTCGACGTCGTTTTACGTCTGTGAAAATTGTTAGCCCAACCCAAGATAAAAAAAAAACTTTCGGCCCAAAGTAGATAAAAGACAAAAAACTTACAAAACGGCCCATCAACTTTTAACTATTTACGACTTTTTTATATAATAAACTTTATTTATTAAATATATACCACATATCTACCGACTCATTCAAATCAAAAAATACCCGTGAAAAGATTTTCGAATTGCGAACAAAACGAGCTCAATATTGAAATGTTTCGACATAAGTACGATTTTATCGGAAATGTTGAAGTTTAATATTCCGTAATTGTTAAAAAAATGGTTAGTAAAATAAATAACTTGTGTTCCATACAAGTCAGGCCCGTCGCAACGCGTGGACAGATTTCCACTCAATATTCATTCGAAACAGATTCGTGAAAAATTATGCCCCACGGCTACGCACTAGCTATGTAATCAAATCGCACAAAAACAAGCACCGCCGCAACGCACAGAAGGTTCAGCTCTTATGCAATCAAAAACCGCCATACGCTAAGCCAAAAGAAAATTTTTAAAAAAAATTAAAAAAGAAAAAAAAATTAATACCCCGCAGCAACGCGCGGGCAATTATGCTTATTTATACAATAGTACAATAACTTAGGTGAAAGCAGAGTGGTAAAAAAAGGAAAGGAGGTAAACCAGCTAGTTTATTAACCTCCTTGTAGTTATTATTTTACGGAGTACGATTTTGACAATGAATGTTATATACGAGTAACATGTAACCACACGAAACAAGTATGTTTAAAGTAATTTGTCATTATGCAATCTTAACTTGTACAATTATTTTTAAGGCTAATTTAAATTGTTGAAATGCAGATTGTGTTACTTACAATATGGATGAGAGCGTCTCAAATACGATTACTAAAATTTTGCATTATAATAGTGCAAATGAAGCATCTTTTTAGCATATGCTTGCACTAAACATAATTGCTCCATTGGACACATTTTTACACTAAACGTCTTTTATTAGTTTAAAATGCATAATATTAGGACACATAAAAAATATATCTAAATCAAAATATATAAATATTAAGCTCACTTTGATACTAATAGTGAAAAGATGAACAGTATATCTTTTATTTATTAAATCTAGTGTTAAAATATAAAAAATAATTAAAATATTGAGTTTTACTTGTATGAAATACAAATTTTTAGTTTGGTGCCATAAAATAGATTTAGTGATAACATTAGAGATGTTTAAAAGATATTAGTCTAGCTAGGATCCATGTGGAAGAAATAAAGAGTAAAATGTTGCAGTTCATAAAGAAAGAAGTAGTGTAAGGACCATTCTTGGACGCCTTTAAAATAGAATCATGGAGGAAAGTGTTCATATAAAACATGTAAAAAGTGTTCATGCAGTGTATGTCAAAATAGATGTTTTATATATAAAGTATGCTCTAGTTTCTCCACAATAGATAATCTAGCTTTTGAGAAGGTAAACTTGTCAATGAGAGTCGAGTGTAAGAATATAACAACATGTGTGCATCCACACACCATGTTATTGTAGATTTGTTGCTTCTTTATGGAACTCATCTAAACATTTAACATGTTCACGATTTCTCTGTTTAAAAAAAACCATCATTTGATCTAATGGCAACAACTCATAATTCCAAGGTAAAAATTACATTTGATAGCAATTTTATTTGATTTTTGTTGGGTTTAATACCTATATTCTTTGGACATGAGTTAGACCTACGGGTATTATCAGGTTGGGTTGTTGGGTGTATTAGGTCGGGCTGATTTGGGTTGTCGGTTATCGAAAAGTGACTCACAACCCGAGCCGATAAGTAATCAGGTTATCAGGTCGGGTTGTTATCGGGTTGGGTTATTTCGGATTGGGTGATTCGGGTTAATCGGATTCCTTAGTTTTTTATCCTTAACCAAGAATACTAACTAGAACGCATCAAACCACTTTCTATATAGTCACATCATCAAACCGCCAAAATCATAAGCAAGTATTAATAATTCTGCTCTAACATACTACTAACAATAAACATAATAAAATTAATAAAGCTAAACATAGTAAACGAGAATAATAAAGAAAAGGGTTAAGAAGAACCGGGATTGGATTAAAGATGACGACGAAAATGATTCTAAACTAAATACCCCATCCAAAAGCTCAAATCAACCCATATACTCATTAAAACCCAATAATCTCCTTAATAGCTCCTTAATAACCATTAATCTTCTTCAAAACTCTAAAAGCTTGAATCTTTTGTGACTTAGAGGTTAAGTAATGAGGAAATAATGCAACTTTAATGAAATAAGCACTTAATAAGCTATAAATAAGCACTCAAAAAGCTAATAAGCTAATAAGCACTTATAAAGCTAGACACTTAAAAAAATAAAAAGATAATATTTTTATAAAAAGAAAACTATCTTTAACCTCTAAAAAGCAAAATAAGCTACAAATAAGCTATAGATAAGCACTTAAAAAATAATAAGCTAATAAGTTCTTACAAAGCTAGAAACTTTATAAAATAAAAAGATAAGATTTTTTATGAAAAGAAAACTATTTTTAGCATAATTGTATTTCGGACATAGTGGGTTCATTGCTTGCGGCTTCCTCCTTTGCGTGACGATTTTTTTTTACGTCATGGCTTGCTTTGCCTTTAGGTGGGAGCGACAAATTTGCAACCAACTATTTTTGGACGCACTCCGGTTTGTAAAACGTAGAGTAAGAGACACTCAGATGATGGCTATATAAATATAATGAGTGAAGATGTGTTAGGACGGGCTTAGGTTTTTTTTTTTGGAATGACTGTTGAAAGCCACTTATTGCTGTGTGTGTGTTTTTTTTGAGAGGAAGCAATTAATTGCATTGACGGCATAGTTGTTTATTGCTTGCGGAATTCCTCCTTTTGCTGACCATTTTTTTTACGTCATGGCCTGCTGTTTTGCCTTTAGAAGGTAGTGGCAATTGATAATCAACTTTGTTGTCCACGATATGATCTTCGACAATGAAAACAAATAGAGGAAAAAATATAGTTGATTCAATGGCAACTCCACTTGTTTTTTCTTCGATTTTGATGCTAGGGTTTTTAAGGGTTTATGCATTGATTACTAAAATGAAATCATAATTATGTGTGTGTGTGTGTGTGTAAAATAGCGGAATCCCTCCGGTTGCTCTCTCGAGAGTAGCCGATGACCGTACCCACTCCCCAGTGAGGATAGCAAATTATGTTGGTGGATCTTCTAGTGAGACTAATGTAAAAATAACAAAGATATATATTATTGATTGTGTTTTTGTAATTACATAATGAAGATTGGCTATGTATTTACTAGCACAAGGAAATTTAATTTTCACGATTTATCAAATATTAAAGGCTGGGAAATGGTGAGGATTGTCTCGTTTTTGCTGATAAATGGTACGAAGGTGGTGTGTTTAAAGAGGTTGTTCCCTCGTGTTTATGCTTGGAACTTGACAAATATATTTCAGTGAGTTCAAGAGATTAAGGGCCAAGCTTAGTTACTACCTTCAGAAGAAATACGAGGAGTGTATTGAACAGACTACAGTTGTTGAATTATATGGCGGTGATCATGAAAACAATCTAGTTGGTGCCTCGTGTTGACAGGTAACATATGGTCGTGGAGAATGATGGCTCATTTTCGGTTGCTTCGATTCGCAAGTCGTAGACGACAACCGGGTTTCAGGAGGAGAGTTTGTCGACTAAAGGTGGGGTCGAGAATTCGCCTTGACTATCATAGGTTAAGTATTTTGGCTGGACAAGTTTAATCTAGAATGCTCTTCTCTACTCGTTTGAACATATTCTCGTCGCGGCGAATGGATATTGATTATATTTGATTGTCCCATTTGTAAAATGGGTGTCGAAACGACAAGTCATGTGTTCTTTCAATGCAATGTGGTTAGACAGGGGGGTGGGGGGTTTTTAAATTTTGAGAAAAGATTTCCTCATGGTGGAATTGGGAGTTTATGGGGTTAATTCATATGAGGAGTGGCGTTCTTGGCTCGTGTCTACCCGGATTCGATCAAACATCAAAGTTATTATCGAAGGGATCTATTACGGCTTGTGGTGGGTTATGTGGAATTTTCGGAATAAGATTTTATTTGATACGAAGATTCCGGAAAAGGTCTTAATCTTTGATAATTTAGTCTCTAGCTCTTTTTAGAGTTTAAATATCGATGTAAAGCATCGATCAAATGGGACGATTGGCTTAAAAACCCTTATATTGTTTGTTGTTGATCTAGCTCCTTGCTAGTGTTTAATAAAATTGCCGTTCAAAAAAAAATCTCCTTAATAGCTCCTTAATAACCATTAATCTTCTTCAAAACTCTAAAAGCTTGAATCTTTTGTGACTTAGAGGTTAAGTAATGAGGAAATAATGCAACTTTAATGAAATAAGCACTTAATAAGCTATAAATAAGCACTCAAAAAGCTAATAAGCTAATAAGCACTTATAAAGCTAGACACTTAAAAAAATAAAAAGATAATATTTTTATAAAAAGAAAACTATCTTTAACCTCTAAAAAGCAAAATAAGCTACAAATAAGCTATAGATAAGCACTTAAAAAATAATAAGCTAATAAGTTCTTACAAAGCTAGAAACTTTATAAAATAAAAAGATAAGATTTTTTATGAAAAGAAAACTATTTTTAATCTATTAAAAGCAAATAAGCACTTTATAAGCTAATAAGCACTTATTTAAGCAAGTTATTCTAAGAATAAAAAGATACTATTTTTATAAAAGAGAAACTAGTTTAAAATATATTGAAACTTTTTAAGACAAAATAAACACTTAATAAGCTATGGTTAAGCTAATAAGCACTTATTTATAAAATAAGCTAAAGGTAAAGAGAAAAGAGATAAGTTGATAAAGAGAAGAGTAATAACCTAAATAAGCAATGCCTTTTATATAAATAAGCAAGAACTACATAAGCAAAAATAAGTTAAATAATAAGAAAAAAACTAGAGAGAGAAAAAAATAAGTTGGAAAAAAAAGATGATAGATGTGTGTGTATAGTAAGTTTATATAAAACCCATAGTTACAAATTGGCCCTAAGTAGGGTTTCACATAATTTCAAAACTGCTACTGACTATCTAGAACTTAGCACAAACAACCCTTGAGATATTATCCGGCAAAGGCAGCTGTCAACCCACTACATCAACTATCTGATTCGCCACGTGACATCTCCTCATTGGTCAATCTGGTGACTGTTGTCTTCTTGTCAGGTGACGTGGCCATCTTAAAAAATATAGTCAGGGGGCAGGACTAGAATTCTGGTCTCTCCAAAACATATAGAACGTGCATACCATCTCTGTTAGCGACACTTATTGTTAGATTATGCAATTGAAATTTTTTATCCATTTAATGGACTGGGTTGGGCTTGAATATATATATATATATATATATATATATATATATATATATATATATAAAAATAAGAAGGATAAGAAGTAACTATAATCGCATATCCGAGATGCACCGACTTAAATTAGATGCATCTCTATAATCTTAGATGCATTATAACGCATTTCAAGCTTATATAATCAGCATATCCGAGATGCACCGACTTAAATTAGATGCATCTCTATAATCTAGAATGCATTATAAGCATTTCAGCTTTATTAGATGCATTATACTATATTAGATTGCAGATTTCATGGATTTCTCATGTTTTTTGTTCCTCTGCACAGTGCTAAAATCATGAAAATCAATTTGCACCATCTAACATATAGAGAAGGAGACTTTCGAAACTCGAAATGGTGCATCTAAATGAATAGAAATGCATCTAATGCAAACGTTGCATCTCAAATGTATGGTTATAGTCACTTCTCACACTTTGTTTTTAATTTAGACTTTCTCATGGTTCCTACTTTATTATATATATATATATATATATTATATATATATATATATATATATATATATATTTATATATATATATATATATATATCTATATATATATATATATATATATATATATATATATATATATATATATATATATATTTGTTACATATTATAACATACTTGATATTTTAAGTTTTTAAATTATAACATACTTGTATACATGATAATGTTACTTATAATTAGACAATTGGTTATATTTTACAAGAGTTAATGGGTCTCAAGTTTAATCATGTTACCGGCGTTCACGTCATCAAAATCACTATTTTATGAAGTATTCGGTTACATGATTAATGTGTAACTCTATATAATAGATTGATCAGTGATGGTTTATGTATGAAACTATGAATCTTTTAGTATTATAGTTCGTATGTTTTGTGATCTTTATGACTCATGTTATGTAACCTTATTCCTCTATAAGATGGCTCGATCGGATTGATTAAAAAACTGGTTTTTAAAATATTGTTGGTTACTAAATGAAAAAATTGTTGGTAAAAGTGGCGTAAAAGTGAGAGCCAATTACTTCATCGAACTCGAGCTTGTGAATCAACACTCGATTATATTTTTCTTGAGTGAGTCCATTATTTCATTCAGCTTGAGCTTTAATAAAAACTGTTGATAGATCACAAGTTGTAAATCTATGTAGAGTTTCGAGCTTGATACATTATTTTTTGTTTAAATCTATGCCAACAAACTCAAAGTCATTGGTTATCAATGTTTTAAAACGCGGGTTGACCCGGCCATATGAACCGTGAACCGGTGTCGGAAGCCGGTTTTGAACGAAAAACCCGGTTGAACCGTGATCCGATGGCTCGATCGGATTGATTAAAAAACTGGTTTTTAAAATATTGTTGGTTACTAAATGAAAAAATTGTTGGTAAAAGTAGCGGAAATTCCCCCCCCCCCCCCAACACCCCAATACAACTGTTAAAACTATTAGATACCAAAAGTTTCGTTGGTAATTCAATATTCTACCACTGCACTTCATTATCATCGGTAATTCTAGTTGGTAATTTGTTTGCCCACGACTAACTATCGTCGGTAATATGATTTTGAATATTTACCAACAAAGTTTCTAACAAAAACTCGTTGGTAAAAGTAGCGAGAATGCTTCCTCCAAAAAACCATCAAATTTACCAACGATTTATTAGTTGGTATGTTAAGAACTTGAGTTTATAAAAACATTGTTGGTCTTGTCGACTTTTCGTCGGTAAATGTGAGATTTAGTATTTTACCAACCAATACATATTCGTTAATAAAAAATTAGTTGGTGATTGTATGATTTCTAGTAGTGTGATCACTACAATAAATATATCATTTGCCTTTGATAATAATGGATGTCTTATGTATGATGGACTCTTAACATGTCTCAATCATGCTACTATTGTGGGTCTCTAATGTGATATAAATTTACCTTTAAGAAAAAGATATTCATACCAAAACATGTACTCCGTATTTGACATAGAATTCAATGTCTCCTTGAGCATACAGATGTCAACATCACTCAAAAAATCTCGAGCTTAAATTATAGCAACAAGTTTGAAGGACAAAAATCACAGACAACAAACTTTTTCAAAGGGTTTAAAAGGAAACTCCCTATCCTATGCACCTCTTTCGAGCATCCTTTATTCCTTTTGAGTGTGGAATGCCCTTCCCCAAAGACTTGACCCATGTCAATGAGCACCTTTTTGAGTTTGAGTGACCTTTATTCCAAAGCCGGGATTGAATCCAAGCCTATTTCTCCATAACCTCTCTTTAGTGGTCAAATGCATGTTTGCGATGTATATACTAGCAATGCTAGATATATAAAGGGGTCATGTTATTGCTACCCTCCCTACCATTACTATCCCCTTAATACCTGCTGTGAGGACAAGACAGTTTTTTTATGGTTTTTCGTTCCGTATTTTTCACATTTCACAGTTTTTGATTTATAAAATTTTATAACTTCTGTTTCGTATTTTTTGGTAGTTTTGCCATTTTATTAACAGGATAAGACAGCTTTCTGCTGCGTATTTTTCATGTTTTACTGCTTTTGACCTATCAAACCTTATATTTTCAGTTTTTTATTTCACAGTTTTATAATACAAACAAAATTATAAAAATTTAAAAAAAAATTAGTGGGGGTATTTGCATCACTTTTAGAAAGGTCTTAATAACTAACCCCTGTATAAAGTAGTGAAATTTTTTTATGAAGTTGCATTGAAAATTGTACATCACCGCTTCTATGTTTAGGTAGTGTCAAAATAGCTTTATATAGAGTATATTAAGAGCCGAGGTATCATAACGCCATGGCCGGCATTATGCTGAGCTGGCGCCCACGTTAGGGGCGTTATGATACCGTCCCACCCCAAAAAGCAACGACGTTGGCCGGGAAGTTTGAAATGAGATAAGTTATAAAGACTCTCTTAAAATGTCACTTGTAGCCTCTTATGTCTTTTGGTTTTTTTATTTAATTTTTATAATTTTGTTTATATTTTATAAAACTGTAACACGGTAAGTGCGGAATAAAAATTATAAAGTTTAACAAGTAAATGTAATTGAAAAGAAGTACGAAACAGAAAATTATAAAAAAAACTGTGGTATACCGTAAAAAAAGAGACAACAAGGGTATAAAATACAAAACATTTGTGCTATTTGTGTGGAGGGGGTTTTTATAGTAGCATTATAAAGACCCTCCTAAATACCATTCGTACCCCTTACATTTTTGGTGTTTTATGATATTTTTTATTTTTATAATTTTTTTATGTTATAAAACTGTAAAACGGAAAGTGCGAAAAAAATATAAAGTTTAACAAGTCAAAAGTATTAAATTGTCAAAAATACAAAACAAAAGCCGATAAAAAAAGTAGGAAAAAAATGTTTTATAAGTTTTGTACATTTTTGGTAAGCCGAGTGTACGAATGGTAGAACCCTTTTAAAAGGGAGATGATTTGCACACTTCAAAAAGTGATTGACACACTCAAAATGTGTGTTGTATTGACATTTATACCCCTACATCATTTAGTGAGTGTGCAAATATTTTTTTTGAACGGCGGATATATATTAGAACTAGCAAGAAGCTAGAAAAAGTTACAAAGAAATAAGGTTCGGATTTTTCATCCACTCTATCCTACTAAATTTGATATTACTCCTATACCTACACCATAAAAACGATCTAGAAACAAGGACATCAAAAAAATTCGTCGTAGATGAATACTTTGTATCGAAAAGAGTCTTGTTCCGATGATTCCAAACTAGCCACCACGTAACATAGAAAATCTCTTCCATTATATTTTTAAGCCTCGAACTCATTCTAAGCGATAGAAACCACTCCAGCCAACTTTCATACGAATCAAACTCCACATAAAGAAACTCCCACCAAGAAGCAATCTTCCTATAGATATTTCTCACCAACGAACAAGCAAAAAATATATGATTCGTGGATTCAACCTCCTTATTACAGCTTGGACAAATGATAGACTGAATCTCAATACCTCTACGCGACAAATTCAAACGAGTGGGTAAAAAGTCATACCGAACTTTCCACGCCAAAATATTGATTTTAATTGGAACCGTATGTATCCAGCGAGTCTTATAGGAAGATCCTCCTAATCGGTGTTCGTCAATGAGCTTTCTAACTGAAGCCACCAAGAACTTACCCGAACCCACAAGCGACCAACTCCACCTATCGTTCGAATCAGATAACATCGTTCCTGCAAGAAACACATTCAAATTGTTAAACTGCTCCAACTCTACACCGTCCCTTGGAGCACGCCGCAAAGAAAGCCCAACGTCATTATGATTCATTTTAGACGCAACAGTAATCTTCTTGTCGGATTCAAGCGCATAAACTCTGGGAAATTTAGTTTTAAAATTCATGTCGCCCCTCCAAATCTCCTCCCAGAAGCTCGTATCTATCCCATTGCCAACCTTCTTATTCATAAACTTCAGTAAATCGACACCTTTGTTCCGCAAGCTATTAACTTCTGTAGTAATACTCTTCCACACAGAAGTATGAGCAGCTTTGGATCTCTTATCGAGACCCCCACAATTACCATGCAAGGCACGAAAAAATCTAGACCAAAGAGCATTCTTGTGCACACATGATACTATGATACATAGCAGCGACGCGGGAACCCCCACTAAACCTAATCGTGGAACCATTTAGACATTAAGACAGGGTTGCTCAATTTGATAAGCGGTCAAAATATTTTGTTTCAATATGCGTTTAATGGAGTGTTTTGAGTGTTCTACAGGAATGATGACGCACAAAAAATAGTAGTAAAAAGATTCCTTCTTATTTTATATTATACTACTTCAACTTAGTGGTGTTGTGTTATGGTAGTCGGCTAGCACGTTTACATTACGAATATATGAGCCTATTGGGGGCACACACGTTAATACACGGAGAATACGTTTTATTCTTCACGAGATTATACCGAGGGACTAATCGAGTTCACGCGCTCTGGCTCGCTCTTCGCACTCAAGGGTGCCACTGGGTGGTCAAACACTGATATGCCTTAATAGATAGAGTCATTCGGTGAACATTAGAGCAGGATTAAGGATGTTGTAGGCTACCTTGATGGACAAGAGGGGTCATGCATGTGCCGTGTGTACTCTCGCTCATACATGATCCGCACATTCTGTTAACATTCAGGATACCTAAAAAACCTTTATAACTTAATTGATATTCGGTTTTTCCTTGCCTTTTTATTTCCTGAAATCGCCCCCCCCCCCCCCCCCCCCCCCCCCCCCCGCCCTGGCTCTTTCTAAGGTTTGACTCGAGGGTTTCGGATTCTCAATGTTATAAACGATATATACCTAAAACCTTTAAGGTTTTGGTTATAACTCATCTCCTTGCTTGACGTTCAAGAATAGCACACGAAGTGTTTGTTTTTCCTGGTTCGAAGTTAAGTCCCCAACGAGGGTTTTCGGGTATGTTTGATTCAGTTCATGGTATTCGGGTTTAATTAGGGTTTTGTGCTGTTCCGCTCTAATTCTGGGTCTTGATTTTCGGTTACAAAGGTGTAAAGAGTTGTTGGTAATCGACGTTATAATCCAAAGGTATTTACGTTCGTGAGAGATTGTGTGTGTGTAGGCAAATAACGTATCGGTTGACTCGTGACTGTGTGAGCAACCATAGAGGCGATTATTTTAGTCGCTTAATTCGTTTTCTTGATCAATTATCAAAGAGGTACGCGTTTTCTTTTACTTGTGTGTGTGTACGTTGTTAATCTATACTGCTAATTACTTGATCTGATCCACTGCCGTACTCGTAGTAACTTGGTTTACATTAGATGTTAAAATACCAACAGTGGCCTGTCCACGAGTCAACTCGTTTTGCTCTTTATGGGTTTACACGGTTTTATGTTTTAATTATAAACGCTTTGGTTTTTTACTGTGTCTAGTATTAAAATATATGCTATGATCTGCTGCGTTTGATATTTTATTTATGTTTTACTAGAAAAATATGACAATGATTTAGATTCTTGCCATAAGATAAATAAAATATGTATATATTGATCTTAAAAACTATTTAAGTTAATATAGATAGAATTTAAAAAGGAAAATTAAAAATTGTATAATTTAGGCTTGTATGATTCCTTTTTAATTATGTGTCTATTCAGGCTTATAAAGACTACTCAATCACAATATGTGTGTGAATGGGCAATCTAGGTATTTTAGCAGAAATCTTAGTGAAAGGTATTATGGTTCTCCTTTTGGGGAAGGGACTCCAGAGAGAACTCGGATTTTACATGTTTAATTATATGCTTAATGTCATTTTTTTAATATGAATCTTCAGTTGCATGTTAATTTAATGTCTAAATTGTTTACTACGCTAATAAATATGCCATATGACTAAAAGATGATGGTTAAAGTAGTCTGTGTTAATTTTACAGCCTAATGCAGCTCTTAGTGACCAACCATTTGTTTCATGAAAACTATTTTGTGAAAATTATAAGACGTTAAACTATTAAAAATTGTGTTTCTCATGAAATTAAATAATTGGACGTGTAGGGGATTCATGGGAAAGAAGTATGGCTCTCCACTATAAACAGATATAAGGAGAAGTTTAAGGCGGGTTTGTTTTTACGTAATTCTAATAGTGAATTAAGGTTTTTAATAAGCTTCGCGCTGACCTGTTTCTCCGCTTCTTTGCGAGTTCGATTGGAGTTACCGTGAACCATGGCATGTCACTACAGTGTCATTATTAAAAGTTTTTAAATTAGTGTTATAAAGTTGTTTACATGCTTCTTTGTACACGTTTTGACAATTTATGTGAATACCCTAGAAAATTTTAAGTCATGTCATCCAATAGTAGAATCACGGTGCACTTGGTTGTGTGTGTCTCTTTGTCGACTGGACCCTACAACCCATGCGTGAATTATCGCTTACTGGTCAGACCTTTGACGATTTTCACACGTTCTCTTGTTGGTCGACTTAATTCGAGTCTCTTTGTCAGACCCTGGACACGTAGGAATTAGATGATCTAAATGCTGTCCGAACATTTATTACAATGCTGACTAATGTTTTGACTAGTATCATAAATCTAAGAGGTTGCATTAAATTGCTCAATTAATGCTCGACGTACCTCTTGCCCCACTTGTTTACATCTGGTCAGACTTGGGTATATAAGTATTTTTGGCTTAATATGTTTCTTGGGACCTGCAAGTTTGGATCTTAGTCTGCTTAATTAGTAAATTAATTAGGTAGTGTAATTTCTGAATTAAGAAAAAAAAATTTTAAAAAAAAAAAATTATCGAAATGTTACTAAAATTGTTTGACTTTTTATTGTAGTGACTACCTCTGTCGGAAACAATTCGGTTATTCAGGAGGTTTTTGAGAAATCAAAACACTCACTGGGAACCCAACTTAATTGTCTTGGTACAAGACAACTACGTTTGGTACTTTCAAGAAAGGAAAATTACCTTATGGAGCATCTTATTCCTGCTGCACCAGTTGCACGTAAAGGCGACAGCAAGTTCACTATGAGAGCTCATTGCAGCTCAACGCTGCATGGTTTAAGGTGTAAAAAGGAAGTTGTTTGTGAGTCACTGCTGCTTGAACATGGAACTAATGCTTATCAATGATAATTCTAGCTCATCTTGGTTCTTTTTGACATGCTAAGGAACTAAAAGCTTTCGTTTTCCAAAACAGCTCTGAACTGGTACTTCTGCAGGACTGTGAGAGAATTTCCAACTTGCAAGCAGGGAGGAAGGCTCAATTTGTTAGCTTACTATGTATATAAAGGATGCAAGGGCTACATTGACAACTTGGAGCGACCCGGTCAACCAGTTGGTCAAAACCTTGCAGTGAGTCTTATCTTAGTCTCTCTCAATAAGGATTTTGCCAGCTTCGTGCAGAATTTTAATATGCACGCATGGGGAAGACCAGTTGAATGGAAACTACATGCATGCTTAAGCTGCATGAAGGACACGCGGGGGGTTGCCAAAGGAAAGATGAATAATCTGCACTTCATGCAATACGTTGCAGGAAGGAAGGGTTTGTAGAAAAACCAGAAAATAAACCGCACTAAAGCTGCCTAAGGGGTCATGGGTAATGGTAAGGCAAGATGGGTTATGCACCTAGCAAATGCACCATTTGCTCTCTAAACCTAAGGACTCCTCACACCACCGAAGAAGATAACCCAGCAAAGGACGTCCGTTTTGCCATCGATGTAGTGAAGTTGGGCAACTGGAGAAGGAATGTCCCGTGTATGTGTGTATATGTGTGTGTGATGTGAAAAAGAATAAAGCTATCTAACGGGAAAAGCTTGCCTACTCAGGTTTTTTCACCATAGTATCCTATTGTTTCTTTCCCTAGTAAAATCTTGGGGATTTATGACACTGGTTGTGGTACTCATATTTGTATTACTACTCAGGGACTATGGGGAAGTAAGAAGCTGAAACCAGGGGCTTTGAGTTTGTACGTGGGCGATGGTCATCGTGTAGCCGTTGAAGGAATTGAAACTTATCATTTAGAGCTCCCTAGTGGATTAGTTATTGTCTTAAACAATTGTCATTTTTGCGTCCCTATATTACTAGACGGTGTCTATTTCATTTCCCGTTTGTTTGACGATGGATTTATTAACGTTTTTATGATAACAATGTTTGATTTCAATTTTCTAAAAATAATCTAGTTTATTTTTTTGGTGTCCCACGGGATGGTATTTTTGAAATTGATATGTCTTGTTCTAATACAAACGATAGTTTCTATGTATGCAAATTACTAAATATAAAGTAGCCATAATTAATTTAGGCTCTTCTTTCTTGTGGCAACTGTCGTGTTCTCGAACTCATGTAGCAATGAGAAACGCATTGAAAAGTTGCAACACATGATGGACTTCTCAATTTCTATTGAATTGAGTCGTTTAGAGAAATGTGTTCATGTTGGTCTGGTTAATGATTGGCCAAGATAAAACCCTATGTGTGTGTGTCAAGTGGAAAGGGCTAAAGATTCTACTTGGAATATAATTACACACGATGATGTGGCCCATTTAGAATTGTGTCAAGACAAGGGCCAGCTTCTGTCGTCTAATTTTAGTTGTATGGACGATGTGAGCAGTCGTTGTATGGTTATGTACTTGCTAAAACAATAAACATGACAGTGTTTGAAACCTTTAAGGTATTTTAAAAGGAAGTAGAAAACCAACTCTGGGTAGACCATTAAATCACTACGTTTGATCGTGGGTGTGTGAAATTAAATATGAGTCTAGAGAGTTTTTGGCATCATCTAAAGGGTATGGGATTTTGGCCGTCATCGCGCATCCTCCCTACACGCCTCCAATAACAATGGAGTGTCAGAGAGTGAGAAATAGAGATAGAAACTGCTAAGACATGGTTCGATCTTATGACAAGTCAAATACTCTACGCTCAAAGTCCTTTGGGGATTATCGCCCTTTAGACTGATGCAACGCATTTCAACATGTGGTTCCAACTAAGGAGTGGTGTATATGACACCATACGAATATGGCATGGGCAAAGCCACTAAGCTGTTTACTTAGAGTCTGGGTTTTGTGAGGCATTTGTTAAGCATGATACACGTACCAAACCTGACAAACTTGATCCTAGATCTTTTAAGTGTATCTTCATAGGATACCCAAAGGAAACAATAGGATATTCTTTCTATAGCCCATCTGAGAACAAAGTATTTGTTGCTCAAAATGCTGAGTTCTTTGAGTCTAATCTCTTGGATCTAAAAGCAAGTGGGAGTGTGGAAGATCTTGAACTAATTCAAGAAGAAGATATAGATCTTCTGATAGACTACACTAGCTTAAATCATGAAGAGGATGTTCAATTAATTGATGAAACCTCAAGTGATTCAAATCCATTCGTAGGTCCACAAGGACACGCCGTCCCACGGATCGATTGTGTTTATTACATCGTTGTTGAGAGGAACATGAGTTAGGTATCTCGGTGAACCGCTAATATAAAGCTGCGATTTGATGGATCTGATTCCAAAGATGAAGAAATAGTTTGATGCGATGAATGTGGAAATGGCAATCCATGAAAGATCAATGGTGGTATGGGTCTTAGTTGAGTCTTCCTCCCAATGCTAGAACCGTTGGTAGCAAGTGGTTTTCAAGAAAAAGGATGGACATGGATGGTGCAGTATACATCTTTAAGTCGTCTTGTAGCAAAGGGCTCTCACTCTACAAAAATAGGGGTTGATATGAAGAAAAACCTTTTCTCCTGTTGCAGACATTAGAGCTAATAAGGATTCTACATAGCTATAGCGCGTACTTTGACTATGAGATTATGTGCAAGATGTGATGTCAAAACCGCCTTCCTCTAATTGGACATCTTTCTAAAGAAGTGTATATGGGCAACCTGAGGGTTTTGTGAATCCAAATAATCCTAACATGTATTTGCAAAATTAAAGCGTTCCATGTGGTTAGGCCATTAAGCATAGCATCAAGGCAATGGATTAAAAGAGATTTGATGATGAAATCAAGAAAATTCAGTTTCACTCAAATCTTGATGAGACTTGTGTATACTTCAAGGCTAGTGGGTGTTAGGTCGTATCCTAATCTATATGTCGATGAATATTGCTCATGGAAACATTATTACTAGATGTTACAAGATGTAAAATCCTTTCTTGAAGATGTTTTGCTATGAAAGTAAGAGTACGTGAGAGAAGCTGCATATAATTCTAGTTGGAATCAAGGATCTACCGTGATAGGTCAATAGCGGTGTGTGTGTGTTTAAATCAAATCGCGCGTCTTACATTGAGAAAATCTTGAAAAGATTTTATATGGAAAATTCCAAACGTGGAACTCCCAATGCAAGAAAAGCTTAGATTGAGTAAGTCACAAGGTGCTTCAACGCCTGCTGAGAAACAGCGCATGCAAAATATCCCCTACGCTTCGGCTATAGGATCTATTATGTATGATGTGAGATGTACTCGTCCTGATGTTGCGTTCGCACAAAACATGACAAGCCGATTTCAACAGAATCCGGGTGAAGAACACTGGACTGCGTTAAAAATATCTTACGTATCTTCCGCCACAGTTACTAAGTTATGTTTCTGGTATATGGAGGTAAGTATATGGAACGAGAGCTCGAGTTCTTGCTACACTGATGCTGGATATCTGACAGATGCTGACAAGCTAGAAAGTCGACAGACTGGGAATATGTGTTCGTTCTAATGGAGGTGTTGTTGATGGAAAAGTTACAAAACAAAGTATTTTTGCACCTCATCTACAGATGAATATATCGCTGTTTGTGCATCGAATGAGGCTATATGGATTGCGTAGAAATTCGTTTCTAGACTTGACATGTTCCGACAATTGAAGAGAGCCTATAAGTATGTTATATATGATAATACTAGAGCACATAGCAATAGCGAAAGATGATGGAGTCCACTAAAGGTGTCAGACATTTTGTCGCGCAACGTTTACTATCTTCGCGAGACCATTAAGATGGGTGATGTAAAGATAGAAAAGATTGACACAGATGATAATTTAGCTGACACTTTCACAAAGGCTTTGGCATTCCCTAAGCATTCTGAATTAAATAGGAATATCGGATTGTTGCCAGCTAGTAGTTTCATGTAACTCTGTGTTTGATTAGTATTTGGATAATTTTGGAATTGTAAGACAGTTTTTAATTTCTGATGAATAAAGATACTTGGGATTTGTTTTCATTCATATAATAATTGTTATTCTATATTTGCATGTTTATGTTATTACTACTTCGGTTCTTTGGTGGCTTGGGAGATACCAAAATAGCGTCACGTTTAACTCTCAACCGTTGAGGAAAAGTGATCTATTCGATAATGTTCGTTTCTCTTCATTTTCGTGGCTTCACAATAGGGACCATATGAAGTTATCTTGGAATGTCGAGCTTATTGTGTGTGTGTGTGATACGCGTAATTGGAATGGTTAGAGCGCTTTTGGTTTTTTCCTTGAAGCTGGCGTTCAGTAGTTCGTTGGGTTGGCGTACCTGTAACGCCAATGGTTTATTTCCCTCTGGCACACTCCCACTTCACGCTCAGCCGGCCCTCCGAGACGCGCTCAGATTTCTTCTTTTCATCCTTCTTCGGGACTTGGTTGGGGTTTCATCGAAAGTGAAAAACGGTCGGCTCGGCCTACGGGATGGGGTTTTTCTTTTGCCGCAAGTGGGAAAAAAAAAAAAATAAAAAAAAAAAAAAACCGGGGGATTTTGTTTTTTTCTCGGCCTTCGTGTCAAAAGTTTTTTTCAGTGTTCCCTTTTGTATCCCTCGCAGTTAATGTCTAGGGATTTTACATTTTTTGATGTTAATGTATTTCTTTATTATGTAGACTCTATTGTCTTTAAGTGTCTAGCGTCTTGCAGTCTCGATTTTTTTATATATATACCATCTTTGCGTTCAAAAAAAAATCCATGATATGATTTAATTCATTATAAATAAGTCCATTGTCGGTTAACAATATGGGAATACTGTTGATGTAAGCGCAGTGGTTGGTGAGTGTTGGTTCTATTATGTGGTGAATGAATGATTTTTTGTTCCCAGTGAGAACTCGTTAGTGTTCCCACCAAACTCATATGTATTCACAAGGGATGCATATTGGATACCCCAACCTTCGATCATTTACTTTTGGATCCATGTCATGAGTAAAATGTCGAAAATGGTTTATAAAATCGTCCTTAGACTTGAGATGCAAGCAAGTTTTGCATGTGTGGATATCTCTCTTTGATTATAGTCAAACGCTATCCTGAAATATGGTAGTCATAAAGGCTATTTTTGGGAGTGTATGTGAAGCAGCATCCACAACACTTGTAGTCAATAAAGGATTTGTTCCTCCACTTGATATGTGCAGAAAGATACCATTGGGCCCTCTCCAGATTTAATCAGATAAATGAATGGCCGTTCCCAAAGGGTAATGCAAGATGATTCTTGATTACATTTGGTATATCTGAATTATTTCTATAACGAGAAACATAATGTTAAACTATATGGAATGACTTAGGATCCATATCCATGGTTTAACGGTATCTGTAACAAAGGGATGATTATAAAGCAAGAAATTTATAACCATTAAATAGCTGAGATGATTTTTGAAACTCTTATCTCATAATATTCCTAATGAAAAAATAATTGTGTGGGTTGCTAGACTTTGCCAATTATAGGTAAAAGTGTTAGGTGCTACGCCAACTCCCAAGTGGGAGCTGTTGGGTTATGGTAGTCGGCTAGCACGTTTACATTACGAATATGTGAGCCTATTGGGGGCACACACGTTAATACACGGAGAATACGTTTTATTCTTCACGATATATACCGAGGGACTAAACCGAACTTAATCTAAATCACAAGGGTGCCACTGGTTGGTCAAACTCCTGATATGCCTAATAGATAATCATTCGGTGAACATTGGAGCAGGATAAGGATTTGTAGGCTTCCTTGATGGACAAGAATTGGGTCATGCATGTGCCTATAAATACATACATGACGCCACATTCTGTTAACATTCAAGATACCTAAAAAACCTTTATAACTTAATTGATATTCGGTTTTTCCTTGCCCTTTTATTTCCTGAAATCGCCTGGCCCTTCTCTAAGGTTGTCGAGGGTTTCGGATCTCCTTGTTCTAACCGATTATACCTAAAACCTTTAAGGTTTTGGTTATAACTCATCTCCTTGCTCGACGTTCAAGAATAGCACACGAAGTGTTTGTAGTTTCCTGGTTCGAAGTTAAAAACCCCAACTAGGGTTTTCGGGTTGTTTGAATTCGGTTCATAGGTATTCGGTTTAATTAGGGTTTTTTAAACTCTAATTCGGTTCTTGATTTTCGGTTACAAAGATTCAAGAGTTGTTTGGTAATCGACGTATAATACAAGGTATTTAGTTCGTGAAGTTAAGTCTAGCAAGCTTAACGTGTTCGGTTGACGTGATTGTGTGAGCAACCGAAGAGGCGATTGTGTTAGTCGCTTTATTCGTTTCTTGATCAATTATCAAAGAGGTACGCGTTTTCTTTTACTTCTTATATACGTGTTAATCATATATTATTACTAGATCCAAATCCGTTGCGTACTAGTAGTAACTTGGTTACATAGATGATAAATCCCAACAGTGGCATCACGAGTCAACTCGTTTTAGCTTTATGGGTTACACGTTTTATGTTTTAATTATACGCCTAGTTTACATGTCTATTATTAAAACATATACTATGATCTGCTGCGTTTGATATTTTATTTATGTTTTACTAGAAAAATATGACAATAATATTTAGATTCTTGCCATAAGATAAATAAACTATGTAGATATTGATCTTGAAAATTATTAAGAGTTAATATAGGTTAAAAAGGAAAATTAAAATTGTTAATTTAGCTTGAATGATTCCTTTTTAATTATTGTCTATTCCGGCTATAAGACCAACTCAATCACAATATGTGGTGAATGGGGGCAATCTAGGCACTTTAGCAGAAAACCTAGTGAGGGTCATATGGTTCTCCATTTGGGGAAGACTCACGAGAGAACTCGGATTTTACATGTTTACTTGTATGTTTAATGTCATTTTTTTTATTATGAATCTTAGTATGCATGATTATTTAATGTCTAAATTGTTTACACGCCTAATTAAATATGTCATATGACTAAAAGATGATGTTATAGTAGTCTATTAATTTTACACGCCTAATGCATGCTCATAGTGACCAACTATTTGTTTCGTGGAAAACTGTTTTTGTGAAAATTAATAAGACTAAACTATTGAAACTTGTTTTTCATGAATTAAAAAAAACTGGACGCTATGGACTCATAGGAAGTACGGCTCATCCACTAGAACAGACTTTAAGAGAAGTTTAAGGCGGGTTGTTTTTACGTAATTCCCTAAAGAAATAAGGTTTTTAATACGCTTCGCGCTGACCTGTTTCTCCGCTTCTTTGCGAGTTCGATTGGAGTTACCGTGAACCATGACATGTCACTACAGTGTCATTATTAAAAGTTTTTAAATTTAGTGTTACAAGTTGTTTACATGCTTCTTTGTACATGTTTTGACACATTGAAGTGTAATACCCCTAGTAAAATTTTAAGTTTATGCCAACCAACCTAGAACACGTGCAATTGGTTTGACCGCTTAGGTCAGACCTTAGGGCCCTACCAACCCATGGTGAATTTCGTGTACTGGTCAGACCTCTAACGATTTTTACAAGTTCTTGCTTGGTCGACTTAATTCGAGTAGGCTTGGTCAGACCTTGGACCCGAGGCATAAGATGATACTAAACATGCTCTGAACATTATTACTTGCTTACTAATGTTTTGACCAGTATCATATACCTAAGAGTTGCATTAAAATGCAATTAACGCTCGACGCTTACCTCTTGCCCCACTTGTTTACGCCCTGGTCAGACCTTTGGTAATAAGTGGGAGGTCAAGTTGGATCTTAGTCTTAATTAGTAAATTAATTGGGTAGTTAATTCTATTAAGAATTTAATTATCGAAAATACTAATTGTTTGAACTTTTTATATTGTAGATGACTACCTCAGTCGGAAACAATTCGATATTCAGGAATTTCTTTGAGAAACAAAAACTCACTGGACCCAACTTCATTAATTGGTACAGACAACTACGTTTGGTACTTTCAACTAAAGACAAGGAAAATATAGGTTAAATGAATTTTCCTTTAATTATATTTAAACTCACTTACGATCTTTCATTACCCTTTTCGGTCATGAAATAATTGAAAGATAAAATATTTTGTGTACCTAGAAAACACTTTGTTTATAGCTACCAAAATAAATAACATCTTGCACTTGTCACGATGTATGAGTTTAAACCGCAACGAGTAAAGAAATTACTAGCATATTTGCTTAGATTTTTTTTCTTTGACTTAAATTATTCTTTAAAAGTGCTAGAATACCCTTGTTGCATGTAGACGTATAAAGGAGAAATGCATGCTTATATTCAAGTTAAATGAAAGCATTAATGGTTAGTCCCTCATCTACATAAGTAGAACTTCATATACTCTATTCAATACCTAAGTACATTGCTACTTATAGGCATTCTAAGAGAATAGGAAAGTTAATAAATTGCTATTTGCTTTCTACTGGTGATGTAACACTTACAATATTGACAAATCCAGTGGGAGCATTGCGTTTTATTACTGAAATTACATTCATGTAAGGTTGTTAATTTCAGTGGGACCTACGAGATTTATTTCCTTGTTAGTCACCCATATTATTTCGAACCTGCTTTAAAATAATTCATTACTTTCCGAACATGAACGGCCACGGTTTTAGGAAATTGCATTTTATTTTATAGATAACCAGTTGCCTTTCCGATGTCGCTTTCCGAAAAGTTATCTATAGAATAATAATTCACAATTCCTTATTAAATGTTATGGTTCTAAATCTACTTGTAATATCTATGACATTATCATATTGTTTACACAATCAAGCACATGTTGTGTTGTTTGTCTTCATAATATGATGTTGTACCTACCATAGTTGGAAAATTCATCAAAGTGTGTTCAAGGAACAACATATTAATATTTGTCATAACCGCACGGTAATAAAGCTACTAATACTACCATGACTTAAACATACAAATGTTTTGTTGCCCTAATTACATTCAAATGTCATATATTAAATGTAAAACCTACTTCAACATTTTGACTACAAGTTTAAGTCAATCAAATTGTGTTAAATAATAAAAAATCATAATTTTGAAGTATGAAATTAACTTGAAATTACTATTGAACTCAAGAGATTGCGTTCATAACTACTTTAGTTACTATTATTATGTTTTCTAGTTAAGACATAATTAGGAAGTCTTTGAATTAATTAATGACTTACAACATAAAGTATGTAGTAAAACTGTTATGTCTTCTTGTTAACACATGAACATGAGGTCCTTGAATTATTTCAAAGACATATAAGTAACTTGACATGTTTATGTTATCTCGGTAACACATGAACAATAATAATTCTTGAACAGTTTCTGTCTTCTTTGTGAACACGGAACAAGGTTTCTTGTATTATTCAAGAAATATACACTATAGCACGCACTTGGATCAAAAATACTAAATATGCAATTTGGCTCGACCCAATTGACAAGTATTTGATCCAAAGATAATTGAGTTATCTATGGAATTCCTCAACGAAGTTCTACAACTCCATTTACTTAAAATACCACATGCTATTAGGGGTATGTCTATAATAGGAATTAAACAAACTATATTCATATAGTTTAATTCATAATAGCATTAATTGCACCTACCTCCAAAATCTATCAAGGTTAGAATAATAGTGTGTGTCATGGCGACACACTCAATAATAGTGTCAAACCTAGACAGGTATTCAAGACTAACCCATGACTGAAACCCTAAACCCTTAGGATTTTTTGTTTATTCCACTCAAACCAATCCGAACCCTAAAACCTTTTTGGGTTTAGCTATATTTTTCTTTCACACTTCCTAGCTTGAAGATTGTAGTTTTAAGTGTTCCTCCCTAGCTCAACGTAACACAAACCCGATTGCTAAGGTTTTCGTTAAAGGGTTTTAAATCCTTTTATAATTAGGTGTGCTTGTAAGGAATCCCATAAGTCTTGATTTAAAGTATCTGAAAGTTTGTTAAAACTCTTATGAAGCATATTTTAAACAAACTATCTTAAGCAACTTAATATGTGTATTACCTGTTTATTACGATAAATACTTAGTATTTAAGAGAATTTTCTCTACTTACAAAAGTAAGTGGGACACTAGAAATCTTTGAAAGTGACGTTACCTCTAAAACCACATGAGTGAATGTCATACTAAGGTTAAACATGAAAATGTCGAACCAAAGTATAATGTAACTCTCATTCATAAATCCGCATGGATGCCTCATCACTTGATTGATATTTTAATATCAATGCTGAGGATTATAATTAGAGGTCATATAAGCCAGCAACTAATAAGATGAGCGCGAGTATCACATCTTGAATTTGATAAATATCGATAAACTATGAATTGACAAGATGCAATCCTAAAGAGGCCATCAAAGTTTTAAGCTTGAATGGAGACTTATACCTAACAGTTTAAACTGAAAGGAGAGAATGAGTTCTTTTGAAGAATGGGCTCATAAAGAAAAGATAGTATACATATTAAAAAGATCTGACAATGACAAGAGTTTCACTACTTAATCTTACACAAGCAATTAACTATGATTAAATCTTACTTCTACACGCCATTACTTATATAAAGATAACTAGGTGTCAACAATTTTTCTTGAAATTGTAATTATTACGAATTAAGAATCATAACTCTTTCCTTAATGATTACCTTGCGAGGACGATGTGTGATCAAAAGGGTTATGAGTCTATATTTTTAATATGAAAATTAAGTTTTATAACTCTTTTCTTTATGAAAACCTTTTGCGAGGACAGGTGTGTAATTCAAAAATGGTTATGAGTTTAAAATAATCTTTATAAAGTACACAATAAAATAGAAAATCCAACTGTGAATGAATCATGCATCTAGGAGCTGAGATCTTATTTTAATCACAATACGGTTTTCTGATCAATAATTTAAGAAAACTCCCTAGTACACCTGACATCAAGTGGGAGCACTATGTTTTTTTTTAATTCATATGTTGTGTAACATATTGAAGGTATTATTCCATCTAAGGTAGATGTTAATCCTTGAGATTGGAATGAAACTTCACTTGGGAATTTAGGAAATAAAACAAACAACCTTGGAATAAATGTTTAATGAAATAAACATACGCGGAAATAAAGTCCAACACAATGCAATACATCACTGAAGTAAGTCTTAAATGATATATTTCACTTGAGATAATTTTATACATGGATGGAAACCTTGTGTTTTTAACAAAGGATTCATCATGTATATCTAATATGTGGAAGAACAGGTTGTTACTTTTTGCACAAAGCAAAGATGAGCTAACAAACCAACATATCTAATTGAGAGTGATTTTAGCTAACGTTAAAACAAAATGTTTTTACTAATTAATAAGGCATAGTTCTAAGTTTTTGTGTACACACGAGAGAATAATCAATCCTAGTTAAAGTAAGTAATTTCATCTTTTATGATAAATCTACTAACTAGATATGCTCAGCTAAGAGCATTGTTGCATAACATTAAGAATGAGAAATAACTTTACATTTTAAGAAATTATAAGGGACTTATGTAATAGATATTACTACAGAGTGAGGATGAAGTTCCATACAGTTAGAGTAAAAGTCCATGCAGGTAGGTAAGTAGTTTCCCCAGTAAGGATAATGGTTATATATAGTGCTGGCAGAGCAAAAGTTATTCCCAAGCTGGTAGAACAATATTAGTCAGGTTAGTATTATGCTTACTCCCGGGCTGATATAAAAGTTAGTTAATAGAGTAGGTATATGCATGAGATATCCTAGGAAGTGATACACTTATCACTTTAGTTTTACCGAGTCAGTTAATGGAACAAGTAGTTAGGGATTCATGGGTAATTTAAGAAACCTACGTGCCTTGGATGAAAGGAAGTGATTGAATTCATTAGAAAAACACGTTAAAATATCAAAAGAAAAATCCATAGAGGTGATCCATTGTTTTTAAGTTAATTGCTTTAACTCTGTTGTTTAATTCCGCTGAAAACAATAGTTTCTTTGTTAGATTCTTCTCTTAGAGATTCTTTGATTTTTACATAAGTGCTCTACAACCTCAACATGCGTAAAGATCTATCTAGGGCTGGACCTACAAGTGGTATCAGAGCCTGGAGAGAGCCTTTATTATAGAAACTTTACTATTCTTACTCATAAAAACTTCATAATGACTTTACAAAATCCATCACAAACATACCCTATGCCATCACCATCAGTATCTACATTCACTTTCCCGTCAACAACTGAACCTATGTTCTCAGCGTCCAACCTCTGAACCAGTTTTGAGTCTCCAAATTCACTCTCAAACCTCACAAAACCACCCATTCTCAGCAACTCCAACAAAACACACAACCACTTCTCAAACAATAATCTAAATTGATTGACCTTACTTAAAGAAGGAAGAATATGAGATGTGGGCCATGAAGATGGAGTATTGGAACATGAAAAAGTGATCACAACTTGTGGAACATTGTTCTAAATGAAACAGCAGGAAAAAGATAAGAAAGAAATCCAAAAGGAAATATTATGATTCTTCCACTGTTAATTTCTGTTGAAGAACACATTGCTGTTCAAAGAGAGACAAAAGCAAGAAACTATATTGCTTTAGTCCTCTTCCTTGAGGATCAAAGGATGATTTTTCACCATCAAGATGATGGCAAGGATATCGGGTGTAGCTGTCAAAGCAAGATTTGGAAAGGTAATGATGAGTCTAAAGAAAATAAGGAAGTCAAATGCTAAAGCCATGAGTTTTTAATAATTTAGGGTATATGAACACAGAAGGTTTGCATAAGGGCTATGACAGGTTTCAGAAGATATTGAGTCAACTCAATCAAATGCAAGCTAAGCCAGACAATGAATTTAATGACATGAAGTTTCTCAGAGCACTTCCACCTTCTTGGTCACAGGTGGCCATCACTCTTAAAACAAAGGGTGGTCTTGATTATCTAAGCTTTGATGATCTTTACAACAAGCTTAGGACTCTTGAAATTGGACGTGAAGGTGGCTCAAGCTATGATTCTAGAGGTACTTCTGCTCCTACCCATTCAGCCATTAATAGTGGTGCTAGCACTAATTCAAAGATGTCATATCCTGATCAATCCCATTCAACCACTTTTACTTCTGCTTCATCAAGTCCTACTGCTTCTAGCAATGTGATGGAAAATGTTCTCCATTCCTTTGTTGCTGAAAGTGATCCACAACAACAGATCACTTATGAAGATTTTGATCAAATTGGGAAATTGGATTTGGAGGAATTAGACATCAAATGGCAAATGGCAATGCTCTCTGTTAGGATTAACAGATTTGAAAAGAAAGCTGGGAGAAAGATGAAGTTTAATAACAAGGATGCTGCAAGGTTTGACAAGAAGAAGGTCAAATGTTATAAATGCTCAGAGTTGGGTCACTTTGCTAGGGAATGTACAGGAAAACAGTTGGATTCTAAAGCAAGGTACTCTTCATTCAAACTTAAGGAGCTGGATAAGACAGAAGAACCAAAGGCCTTGTTGTCTGTTGATTCAATGTTAAACTGGTCAGATCATGAAGGTGAAGATGTGGAAAATGGTGCTGCTCAAGTATATGGGATGATTGCTGGAGCTGAGGAGGATGCTGCTGGTAGTGCTACTGGTAATGCTACTGGTGATGTTGCTGATGATGTTTCTAATGCTGCTGCTGAATTTGCCCTCATGGGTATCTCTTCTCAGGTACAAACTTGTCCTTTTGGTTGTGAACATCTATATGGAATTATGAATGATAAGATGCAGTCCTTAAAAGCCAATCAAGTTTTTGAGCTTGTATGATCTTTTAACCAAAAGAGTAACACCTGTAGGTGTTTAGAATGAGTTTCTTTTGAAGAAAGGCTCATAAGGACAAAATTGTATACATATTAATGCCTGACTGATGATAAGAATTTTGATCTTACTCAAGTAATTGACTATGATTAAATCTCTCTTTTCTGCACGTATTAATTATATAAAGATAACTAATTGTCATACATGATTTCTTGAATCTTTAAAAGTAAAATTAAGGTTCATAACTCTTTCCTGGATGATTACATTGGCGAGGACGATATGTGATCATAAAGGGTTATGAGTCTATATTTGAAATATGGCAATTAAAATTTAAGACTCTTCCCTTAATGATTACATTTGCGAGGACGGTGTGTAATCAAAAGGGGTTAAAAATCTTTATATAGCATACACGATAAAAGAATCCAAGTGTGGATTGGATCATGCATCTAGGAGCTGAGATCTTAAGTTTAATCACAATATGATTTCTGATTAAATTAAGATGACTCCTGAGTACATCTGACATTGAGTGGGAGCACCATGTTGTTTTCTTAAATTCATATGTTGTATGACATATCGAAAGTATCATTCCACATAAGCTAGATATTATCCTTAAGGTTGGAATGAATCTTCACTTGGGAATTTAGGATGAAACAAACGACCTTGGAATAAATGTTTATTAAGTTAAACGTATGCGGAAATTAAGTCCAACACAAATGTAATATGTCATTGAAGCAAGTCTTAAATGATATATTTCACTTGAGATAATTTAATACATGGATGGAAACCTTGTGTTTTTTAACTAAGGGTTCATCATGTATATAAATAATTTTATAGTGTAAGTGACAAGGGTTACTTTTGCACGATAGCAAGATGAGCTAACAACAACAGTATCTAATTGAGAGATTTTAGATGGCTATATCTAATTGAGAGAATTTAGATGACTGTTAAAGACAAATGTTTACGAATTATATAAGGCATAATGTTGTTTGTGTATAACTGATGCTAGAGAATAATCAATTCTAGTTCAAGAAGGATTTCATCTTTTATGATAAATCTACTAACTAGATATGATCACTTAAGAGCAGTATTGCATAACACATTAAAGAATGAGAATACTTTACATTTTAAGAAACTGTAAAGATGAACAGTCAGTAGATAGTATGTTGTTAACATCAATACCCTATAAAAGTGTATTATAACCTCCCAAACTGTGAACACATGCAATATTATGCACGGAACAATAAGACACTCAACTTATTATTCACATCTTTCACAATTATGTGAATTTAAACAATTATTCTGAAAGTTAACACAGATGACTATTTATTTTCTGCAAAAGACAAAGTTGAGAATGTTGGAAACATAAGACTTTCAACTTACTAACTAGTATCATCATATCTGTTTTATTAGTAATGTGGGATAAATGTTATTGAAAGACAAATTTATACATCACTGATGAACAAAGATACTTGGTATTTGTTATTCATTCATATAATAATTGTTATCCTATATTTGCCTGTTTAATCCTTGAATGATTTTATCATTCTAAATATATCCATTGTCGGTTAACAATATGAGAATATTGTTATGTAAGGCAAATATGAGTGTTGCTTGTATTCTTTGAATATGTGGATTGTTCCCGCCAAACTCATGTGTATTCACAAGGGATGCATATTGGATACCCCACCTTTGAATATTTACTTTTGGATCATCGTCATGGGTAAATGTCGAAAAATGGTTGAAAAGTCATCCTTAGACTTGAGATGCAAGCAAGTTCTACATGTGTGGATATCACTTTTTGATTATATGGTCAAACGCTATCCCTGATAATGTGAGTCATAAAGGCTATTTTTGGAAGTGATGTGAAGCAGCATCTACAACACTTGTAGTCAATAAAGAATTTGTTCCTCCAATTGTTTAAATTGCAGAAAGATACCATGGCGCCTCTCCAGATTTAATCAGATAAATGAATGGCCGTTCCCAAAGGGTAATGCAAGATGATTCTTGATTACATTTGGTATATTTGAATTATTTCTATAACGAGAAACATAATGTTAAACTATATGGAATGACTTAGGATCCATATCCATGGTTTAACGGTATCTGTAACAAATGGATGATTATAAAGCAAGAAATTTATAACCATTAAATAACAGAGATGATTTTTGAAACTCTTATCTCATAATATTCCTAATGAAAAAATAATTGTGTGGGTTGCTAGACTTTGCCAATTATAGGTATGAGTGTTAGGTGCTACTCCAACTCCCAAGTGGGAGCTGTTGGATTATGGTAGTCGAATAGCATGAATACATTACGAATATGTGAGTCTATTGGGGGCACACACGTTAATACACGAAGAACTCGTTTTATACTTCACGACATATACCGAGGGACTAAACCGAACTTAATCTAAATCACAAGGGTGCCACTGTTTTGGTCGAACTCCTGATATAGATTATCATTCGGTGAACTTAGAGTAGGATAAGGATTTGTAGGCTTACTTGATGGACAAGAATTGGGTCATGCATGTGCCTATAAATACATACAGACAAAAGGTTATATATACCCCACAACCAAAATCATAAATACACGAACACAAGCACTTAATAAAAACCTTCCACTTAGAAATTCGATATATAAGCTCATTCACACGACACAAGATCCAAAAACAACCTTCACTTGAAATCGTTTTTCTCTTCTTTGTTTCCAGCCGAGTTCCACTAGTATACACAAGGTGATTGTTTGGTTTTCGGTTTCTTTATACAACCGAAAACAATTAAAGCTTTAAGCTTTAATTGTTTTGTTCGTTCTTGATTTCCCATTGCTCGACAAATTCAAGAGTCATATACAAAGTGTTTTGTTTGGTTCCTTGTTCGAAGATAATAAAACCCCAAAGGGTATTCGGGTTTTGCTTTATTCGGTTATCAGGTATTCGGTTGTATTAAGGTTTACAAACCTTAATTCGGTTCTTGGTTTATTCGGTTACTAGTACAAGGGTTTGCGTGGTAATCGAGATTGATACAAGGGTTGTTAGTTAGTGAAGTTAAGCCTAGCATAGCTTAACGTGTTCGGTTGACGTGACTGTGTGAGCAACCGTAGAGGCAATTATTTTAGTTGCTTGTTTCGTTTTCTTGATCATATTAACAAAAGGTACACGTTTCTATTTACCTTTTATTTGTGTTAACCATATGCTATTACTAGGTCCTATCTGCTGCGTACTCGTGGCTAAACTAGTTACCTAGGTATTTAAATCCCAACAAGACCTTTACAGAACCACATTTAAAAAAAAATACCAAATCAGCAACCCGACAAGCGAGGCCTCCCCAAACCTTGAGGGTCCTGTTGTGCGGAACACTGCAGGAAGGGGAAGCGGGCGATTGCCAGACTATCCACCTGGATACGTGTCAGAAGAATTGGTTTGTGAGTTTTGTGACAAACATTATAACCAACTCCTACCTATGATGGATGAGTAAGTCTATCAATAGAAACTCAAGGGAGTTCAAACTCGTCTAAGTTTTGGAGAAAGTCCGCGAAAAAATCACAAACTCAAGAAAAATCCAAATACTTTGAATAAGAGTCTATTGGGGGAAGAAGAAAAAGTTCAAGCGCAGAGAAGGAAAAACAGTCCAAGTGGACCGGCCTCCACTCTCAATCCCCTAATGTCTATTCTAGGCTTGGGCATGGGAACCCTGAATCCTCCTCTCGCCAAAATTCCAAAGAAGAAATTGTCTTCTCCCAATTAGGCCCTAGAGATGCAGATATGTTCTCTAGTCTGGGATCTAGAGAACACATTCGTCGGCAGCGGAGGTCGGATCCAATATACCGCAAGTCTGCTAACGCCCGTTTAAGGTCTAGAGTGCTTGAGGAGCGGAGAAGGAGGTAAGAAACTTCATCTGGAGTTACGTCACCTGCTCAGCAAAAGGTAGAGGGAAATTGAAAGGAGTTTGGATGAAGCAAATCGCACAAAACGCATGGATCCATTCCTGTTGAGGGAGGGTACACCCTTCGAAAGTGCAAACATTGAAGGGGACATTGGAAGTCAAAGTCAAGAAAACAAAAATCAAGTACTAAGGACGATGACTTATCTCGTACATAAGTGTGAAGAAACAACCCCCTTTACAAGTCGAATTCACAAATTATTTTCTCCAAAGAGGGTTCGAATGCCGGGCAATGTTAAAACATATGACGAGATTCCGTCAAGGTATCACCAAAAACTACCCCCCACCAACGCCCCGCATCATCCCATTGAGTAACTTATGGTCAATGATAAACTGATGCCATATGTTTAACACTACCTTAATGGGTGCAGCCAGAGTATGGTTTATAGACAACTTTGAGGATCTATGGAGAATGTTTTTAGCTTACTTCTTCTAGCAGAAGAATTATACTAAAGATCTCGTAAAACTCCATCACATAAAGCAAATGGAAGCAAGACCGACCAACAGACATAAATTCATAGACCATTACAACCTCTAAAACAGCTATACATGGCTACCATACTCTACGGGTGGCCCAGATTTGCTGATGGGGTGTCAGGATTTATGCACGAAATAATTAATCCCGACTTGATCAAACGGATAAATGACAATATACCTAAAACGGTAGATGAAATGATAAATGTAACGAAGGCCTTTTTCGAGGAGAGGTGGTCGCAGCTAACCAATCCAAGAAGAAAACCTTCCAGCCTTGGAAGAATCGGGACAACATAGCAAAGCCAAGGGCCCGAACTTTGACAAGATGGATTTTAAAAACCACCAGGAGAAACGACCGTTTCACGCCCCTCAATTCCCACTAACTTTACTCTCCACTAATCAAATATCATTCATACCCATGGAAATCTTTTTATTGGTTGATACACAACGTGAACACTTATTTTGAGACATCCAAAAATAGAATGTTGGACATTTATTTTGAGACGGAGGAAGTATATGATATCGAATACCCAAAATGAGTACCCAAATTGAATAACGAACCATTTGTTTCATCACTACATGTCTACATCATTGATGTAGTTAAGCATCCTATCATGACCGTTAGAGTGACGATAAACACGCATCAAATAACTGTTGATAGGTCAACCTAACCAAGGCTCTTTCAACCCGTATGAACATGTTTTAACGGAACTTGTTTTGACCCGTAACTCTATCTGCTCACTTGCCACATCTATCCAACACATTAAAGGTATCTTGCATATAATGTACGAGTAGAAACACCAAATCAAGCACGTTAAAAATATCATTCTTGTCTTACATCTGACAACCATCTTTCAAGACCTTGCAAAGTTGCGAGAGTAGTAGAATTTGCGAAAAATACATCAGGTTACCATCTTTGGAAGCTATTTTCATCAAGTATACAAACTATAACGCAGAAATCCTCAAAATTTCTTCCATTTTCGCTGTTTCTAAACACTGCAACAATGGTACCTCAAAACTACAACAAAGAACCTACCAAATTATAAATAGAAAGTAAAAAAAAAGAGCAACTTCTGCCGCCTCAAAGCCTTCATAAGATAGTCACAGTAATCACACTTCCCAGAATCCTAAACTATTTGGAAGGCTCAGTTCATGATATAGTGTAGCCAACCTGTAAACAGGACTAGATTCTTATAGGATCTGTGGGTAGATCTGAAATATTGGACACATGCATCATAAGCGGTCACGAAGAACCTTAACAAATGATGCAATATTTTCCATACCATACAGCTTCAACATCCCAATGCAATGAATCTACAGACCAAAGTCTAATTCAGCTCGCTTCAGTGTGGATGTTACCCTTGTAAAAAATTCTGGTTCGTTTTGTTTTATATCTTCAAGTGTAGTCGACTCATGTTCATCTGCCTATATTAGGTTCAGAAAAGAAAAAGAAAAAATGAAGAAATTAGTGACAGTTGTACATGCTTGAAAGGATTCTCACCATGTAGTTCTTTAGAGCACTTCTATTGTTTTAAAGAAGCAGGAATGAGCTCAACAATAGTAGTTACAAAATTCATATTCAAAGGATTTCTTAGGATAACGGCAAAATAGTTAGTTCAAGCAAAACATGGAAAGAGGTCGCAACACGTTTGTATTTAGACAGGTAAAATGTTGTGTTCATGTCAAAACGAGCCGGGTTAAGTTGCTAAGTGAATACTTTTTTTTGTTTTTATAAAATGCATAAATAGATACTAAGTGCTACTATGAAAGTTATCTTACTAAGGGTTCAGGCGGGTTTTGGATAATCAAATTTAGATATAGGTTTTTGGATAACCGGACTACCCAAATATCTACACAAATCGTTTAAATTCCAAACAACCGGATCTAGATTTGGGTTGTATGAAAATCAATAATCAATGCTTCTTCAGGTTTTGGCAGGGACAATTTTAGACACAAACCCAAAACAGCTTCTTGTTCTACTTCACCAAAAACCAAACTGAAGTCAAATAACCCTATCCAAATAACCAACGAATTGAATTGAACCGGAATACGAACACTTCTATCTATAGATATACACATTCACCTGTTATAAATTGAGAAATCTGATCAATACCTCTGTAAACCTTAAAAGGATTAGGTTCGATGCAGATGCTGGCTTTGATGTGTCCCATCTGCCATAGAGAAAAAAACACATCAATACAAGCAAAAGAGACAGATACTGGAAGAATCTTCAAGGCAACAATCCTGAATATTTTAGCAACTTCTAGTTCATTGTTCGATAGACAGTGTCTAATTTCTTGAGCAGAGGGTGGCTTGTTCAAGGCTAATCATGTTCTTCCAACAAATTTATAACATTTTTTAATTTAATGTGTATTACACAATTTGTAGTTGAGTTTTGGAACTACTAATTCATCTCTACAGCTAAAACAACAGAATCTCTAGTTATTTTCCATGTTCTCAAAATGAAATATCTATGCTTTATTTTAGAAACCATAAGATAGTTATACCTCACGAGCATCAACTCATTGACAGAACGCCACATTCCACGCCCAACTTCTTTTACAGTTTGATCTCTTGCACTTCTTCCATGCCACAATTCTTTAGCAACATACATGACTTCTTCAACATCTACCTTTAATATCGAAAAAGAAAACCATTTACATATGTGAAAAAGCAAGTCAAAGGTAGCAAAAGTTGTTTTTCTAAAGAAACCAGTCGAATTCTCGAATGTTGAGCCATAAATATAAGAGGAACATATACATAAATACTGAAAATGAAACACACGCATCAATATTTTGTGGTTATTAATAAAATTATACTTTAATTTACATACCAGGAATAAGATGATGAATATAATATAATGTTAAATACTTAAATGTAAAGGGTAAAACCTAGCACCTGAACTTGAATAGATGTGCCATAAATTAACTCCTCATGCTCAATAAGACGCTGATGTAGCACACGATAGTGATCCGTGTCAAAGTTCACAATGGGCTCCATCTGGACTTGAAAATCGGCCAGTTTTGAAAGAACGTATGATGCCATGATTTGTCCAAAAATAGCAGGTATGGTCCCCAAAACAGGAATTATGCGAACTCTGAATCCAGGCACTACCTGATATCAATTTTATACGGAGTAATTCTTAATGTTAAATACTAGTTATTAAAAAGGGTTAATTGCCTAAAAATGTATTATACTTGCCACTTTTTGTCATTGTATGTAGACAACTATTTTTTTTGCCATTGTGTCGCTCAACTTTTGAATTCGTGCTATTGTGTGTATTCTGGGACTATTTCTGAATGTAAAATGACCATTTTACCCTTCAAAATTTGAAAAAAGTGAGGGTAAAATGGTCACAAAATACACACAATAGCACAAATTTAAAAGTTGAACGACACAATGGCAAAAAAAATAGTTGTCTACATACAATGACAAAAAGTGGCAAGTATAGTACATTTTTAAGCAATTAACCCTATTAAAAACCAGCAATTATGCTCCTGATAAAACCTCTTAAACAATAAGAGGAGTGCAAGTAGAAGTGGCAAAATGGGCGGGTCAGAAAGAATGTGTAACAGAACAAAACAGGTAATTTGTTTGCCACTATGGGCCAGGTCAGGTTGAACCAAATGTCTTTGTCTTAATTTATAAAACTTATTATAGATAATAAGTGTGTCAAATATGAATATAAAAATTATATTAATTCAATAATATCTTAAATTTTGCAAAGCAAAGAGGAGATACTATTAAAGAACCTTTCATGACTAATGGAAGGAACAACATTAATCTAACTTACTGAATAAAACGATTTTGAAGGTTTTATGTATTAGAAATAGAAATAGTGAAATACAATTTGCACAACTTATGACCCGCTAAACCATTTGACCCGTTCCCTTTGGGCTATTTTAATAGGTTACCAATTTGATGAGTGACAGATCAAACATTAGTAGATGGGTTAAGACTGCCACCTCTATTACAAGAAATACCTAGCAAAGATCCTCACTTGATAATCTGAAGGATTCTCTTCATCTCCATTAGGTCCCTTGAAAGGAAGCAGTTTTGCTTTAGGTTTTTCCAAGGAGAAAACTACAGGAATCCCACCTTCGATACCATGATCTCTCCTTAAACGTTGTCTAACCTGCAACATACATATTTACAGAAAGCCATACTGATCAGCAACAGGTTACCTCGTTGTTATGCAGAAGGATGATGTTTGGCAATTTTATATATGCAATGCAGATGCCAAATATGATGTGCTCGTAAAAGTTTGTCAAACAGACATAGCCATTAGCTTTTATACAGATACCGGAACGGGCGGATAAGGTGATGGCTTTAAACATTGGGTTATAAAACAGGTCAAAACAGGTCGGGCCGGTTGGCTGACCTACAAACGCTTTTTATTCTCCACTTTCTTAATATAAAGAGGTATGATATTAGAATAGTATAGATTGACCCAAGTCTTTACATAAAACCATTTAGGAGGTTTTACGCTTTTTTTTACTTCATTTTTGGCTTGCTTTTGACCTATTTGACCCATTTTCGCTCAACCCAATTTTATATTCTACGAAACTGGCCCGTTGGAGGGTAAGTATTAACCCAAATTGACCCATTTGAACATAAATGGGTCAAAACTGTCAGATCTAACCACATATATGAAATCAAGCAATAAAACTTTGAATGTAGAAGATAAGGGCATTACTGATCTAGATAGTGGGTCATTAGTCGATTCTCTCAAATCAGCTACACGAATTCTTGTTGGGTCGGCTCTTGCACCAGCTCCTGTAGCAGATAATACTCTTAAACCCCTACGTACACATGCAGCAAGAAGAGCCACCTATCATACAAATCAACCAAAAACTTAATTATAAAAAAATTACTCACCTACCAAAATAGCTATGTAAATCTGTCAACAACTGATTCATATTATGGAACTGCTGTTATCTATCTAGCAAATCTAAACATACCTTTGTATCAATGTTATCAATACAGTCCAAAACAAAATCAGGATCACCAGACAAAATTTCTTCTTCAGATGAAGTATCATATAACATCACCTTCGCATCTATTTGGCACTCTGGATAAATTAATGAGAAGTGCTTTTTAAGGCATAACGCTTTTGGGGTACCAACATCTATTCTTGTAGCAACAGCATGTCTATTCAAAGATGAAAGTGAAACCTGAACATGTAACATGATACAAAACCAAGAAAATTAAATTGGCTCATTCAATCAAACAAATGTTTGATATCTGGTTTCAGTGTACATGTGTTTTTTTGTTGACATTTTTGGAAGCTAGTCGGCAATTTTATTCGAGAAAGTGTTCGTTTCTTTTAATTAATAGATCAGGGATCTACGTTGCCAGTTGTATCTGTATGTCCAACACGTTGTTGGTGACCAAATGGTTCAGTTAAATTCAATTTTCGCCAAAGCTAAACAGATAACTCCCTTGAATTTGGTAAAAAGATATATAAACATGCAAAAAACGACGTATTCAACCATTATCCCGCAAAAAAAAAAAGATGACAAGTTTGCTGGTAGATTTTACTGTAGTCCTAGATTCAGTCTTTAATAAAAAAAAATATGTGTTTTTTCAATTCACCCCTTATTCTTTGCCATATCAGCACTCCCATCTATTTTTGCGAATAATGGACATGCGATTAAAAATTTAAGATACTTGGTTGTTGAAATAAGTTTAACCTTAATTACCAATTATAAAAAACTTGAGTTCCATCACTAAACTGTTAAGAAGTGGCAAGATTTCAGTAAGAAAACAATTTGCAAAAGAAAATAATATCTTAAGTAAACAAATGAAAAAATTGATGCATTATGGTTGCATCCATCCAGACCGAACACAAAGCAACCAGAAAACGCAGACTGAGGATTGTACCACGCTTCACCTATTTGGACTAGTTCCGTCCCGGTTTAGAACCTGTTCAGTCCCAGACCGGACAGGGAACCAAAAATGTCAAGAAAAACCCATAATCATAATTTGAAAACTTCCTTCCATTATTTGTGTTTTCAAGCTCCTGATTTTAGGCTTTTTTTTTCCTTTCGATAAGTTACGTTGTCCAAATCTGAGGTTTTTGAGTTCCCGGTCCAGTTCAGGACCACACCGATTCAAACCGAACTGAGCTTGTCCGGATAGGCGGGTTGTGGTCCAATTTACGAGTCAACTATTTCTGGTTGCTTCGGAACGTGCCGGTTTTGTCTGACGGCTCACCTTTGCAAAATCAATGATTTAAACAATAGAGAAAAATTGCCCAATTACATTGTCCATGCGGATTAAAAATCAACAAATTTTAATAAGATGGGATACCTGGTCAAAGTCAACAAGGAGAAGCCTGCCAACTCCTGATCTCAAAAGCATTGATGCAGCATGACTACCGACCCCTCCAAGGCCAATGACTACAACATAGGATGCTGTCACTTTTTTTTGGGCTTCAAAACCAAAGAACTGGATGTTCCTAACATTACAAAGAGTAGGATGCATCAAGTCACAATTAGTACACATGGTGATGAGATAAAAGAATAATAGTTGAGACTCCATGTCCCAAACCTCCAAATATTCAAGAGATGTACATATGTTGATTCATAAGTGTTTTGATAATTTCATCATCCCTACCGCATACTCATTATATGCCCAAAAAGTTAAAGAGTTGCACTCGAACACCTAAATAGGTATCCAACTGACGGAGGAACATCTGGCAATTACAAAGCTAGGCAAGAACTACTATTCTGGAGTTCCAAGAACTATAAAGTTCAAAATCCAGATTTATCGATCCTCATATCCTCGCATAATTTTTACTCAAGTTCAAATGACCAATAGAAAAGTTAAAAGTACCTGGTGAGCTGTTCAGAAACTATTTCATCTTTTAAAAGGTCTGCGGGGTCCATATCATATGCTTCGTCTTTTAGAGAAGGATTGTCTTCTGCAGCAGCTGGAGCACATGATGTTGCTTTACCTAAAAAACCATTTTAAAGTGTTTTAGATATCAATTTAATATATAAGAAGACAATGAGCTTGACACATCAGCAATTTGTATCTTATAGCACGCCTGAATCTTATTTGAGATTGAGATACGTGAAAACAAGAATAGACAAGATGTTTGATGCAATACCAGTAGGGACAGCATGTGTCTTGTTACTTCTTTATTATTACAGCCAGTGTTGTAAATATCGGCCTTGGCGGCCGATATATCACTGATATATCGCTTATCGGTGGTCGGCCGATACGTTTTTTCACTTATCGGTAAAAAATCAGTTTTGGTCAAAATCGGTCAAAATAGTCAAAGTCGGTCAAAATCGGTCAAAATCAGCCGATTTTTGGGTTTTTTTTTTTTTTTTTTTGTATTCTGATTTTCTTGATCATGATTTAATAAAAGTATACAAAACTGAATTAAAACCACACATAATGTATATTTTACAACATATACATAAGATATATAGTTAAAAATAATAAGAATATTAAAAAACTTATTAAATATATATATATTTTGCAGAATTCCTTTATAATTTAGGGTCTCCGCCGAGAAACCGATATATCGCCGCCAAGACCGATATATCGCTTAAAGGGGGTCGACCGCCGAGGTACCGCCGAGCGATATTTACAACACCGATTACAGCAAAACATTTAAGGTGGTTGTACCAAGATGATGAAGACAATTTACTTAGACGATTTAATTCTGCATTTCGTATTTCACACTATTATGAAATCGAACTTATTTTCTACAATGCCAAAGTGGGCATACACGCGGTATAAGATTAACCAAGAAACCCAAATAAAACCTCGTCTGCATATATGCAGATCCATGCCACTCATTATTTTGAAAGTTTAGGTATCAAATTTGATGAGCTATACTTTTTATAATAGCTCGTCCATACACCAATTAGTAGAATCCAAGTAACTGATGAGTCATACTCACTAGTCACTCTGTACGCTTGATAAAGAATCAAGAAGTTCAACTCACTCATTTTTAAAACTCCTTGAAAACATACTTGGCAAAGAATAAAACTAGTTTGTCAATCCACTTTAAAACTAAACTATCCCAGACACTCTTAAAACAGCTTATAAGAGCTGGAGCTTATAAAAGCTGAAGCTGGAGCTTTTATTTTCAGACATGTTTGACAAAGTAGCTGAAGCGGGAGCTTATGTATATCTAATGAGAAAAACAGATATGCAGACAAGGTTATTACTGTAATATTATTTGAAGGGTATTAATGTAATTTGACATTTCAAAAGCTACTTCAAGTAGCCTCTAAAAGAAGAGCTTATGAAATTTATAAGCTCCTAAATATTTTGGCCAACCAAAGCTATAACAAGCAACCCCAAAGACGAGCTCTTAAGGTAAAAGTTAAAAAATTAATAAATAAATAGATAAACAATTTGATAACAAATGATAAGTAAAATTAAAACACAATGCAATTAAAATGACAAATTGTTATAAGCTTAAAATAAATTTATAAATTAGGAACTTACCATTGAATTTAGTAGCCTCGTTACTAGAGTCAACCGTAGACCCTCTGCAAATTAAAAAAATAAAGTGTAAGAATGGATTTTAATAATAGGAAATGATGTGTTTATTGTTACCTGGGAAAAAGTTTGAGAAGTGCTACGGTGGCGGTGATGGAACCCAAAAGAGCACCGGCTCCAATTAACGCAAGGCTCTTGCCTCTCTCTTCCATTCTTTTTCCGATCCTTTGCTTTCCTGACAAAGGCCTGTTATAACTCTTTAAGCAACCCGCTTTAGTTTGAGTTTCCCGTAGCTTTCCCGCAATACCATATTAACATCATCATTCTCGCATGTAAAAAGACAACACTATCTCCGAAAATATATAGTTTTAACGTATCAAGTTCATATTTAATTAAGGTTAAAGCTGTAAAAAATACAAATCAACATAAAATAAACCCGCTAAAAATATAAAAAACAAAAAGTTATAAAAATATATCAAAATGGATGTTGAATGAAAGAGCATAAAAATTTAAAAAATATGGTGAAATTAGATCATAATAAAATTAAATTGATAAAAAGATATTTCAATTTAAAAATAAAAGTGAATTTTTAATCAAAATGTGACACATGTCATTTTATGACGTAGTTTCTTAAAATGAGATTGATGGTTAAGATTGCACCTCCTTATCTTAATTTTTAATGGGTCTCATATTATAAATGCTTTATATAGTAATATAGATATAGATATGGTGCGAGGGTTTTAGGGGGTGTTTGTCTAAGCATGGGAGCCGGTGGCGGACCCAACCAATGTAGTTCTACGGCAAACTCAACTCGAACCGAATTTCAGACTCACGGTCCCGCTCCCGGTCCTTTAATCACCACAATGTTGGTTCTTGGTTAGGTTTGGTTTGACAGGTATCGGTTAAGACCTTATGTTGTTGGAAAACATTTTTCTATCTTTTTTGTTTCTTGTTTTATAGACTAAAGAAGGGAGTTTTCATCTCCACAAAATAATTAAAATTTTAAAAAACGTGTTTAGTTAGAGAAACATCTGTTTGTGTTTTTCATTTTGCAAAATTAGAATACATGTTCAAGTGTTGTTCTTTCTATCTTAATTCTCTATTTACTTTTGTAATATTATAAAGACACGTATTCGAAACACAAAAATAAATATTATAAACTAACCAAATAATGAAATCCAAACTTATTGTCGTGAAACCTTTTTGTATTTGAATTCTCTATCTCAATTCTCTATTTACTTTGTCTGTTTGTGTTTTTCATTTTGCAAAATTAGAATACATGTTCAAGTGTTATTCTTTCTATCTCAATTCTCTATTTACTTTTGTAATATTATAAAGACACATATTCGAAACACAAAAATAAATATTATAAACTAACCAAATAATGAAATCCAAACTTATTGTCGCGAAACCTTTTTGTATTTGAATTCTCTATCTCAATTCTCTATTTACTTTTGTATTCGAATTTTTAGCATGTGTTTGTGTTTTTTTTTAAATGAAATACAAACTTATTCTAGAAAGAAGCATCGGTATATTGTACCGGTATGAAACAGAAAGCTCTATACAAAAATATTGAAAGTTTTAAATTTTGTTTGTATCATTTTATAACAAACAAAAGCATCGAAACTGATACATGTGTTTGAGTTTATGTTTTTCTAATCAATTACTATTACTATTAGTATTACCATTGTACTGCTGAAGGTGTTTTCCGTTGGATCAATGCAACCATTCTAATTCACTAATTATTTATAACAAGAATTTTCACCCGCGCACTGCCTCGGAGCACCTGTATACTATCGCATTGCACGTAACATAAATCTCATAACCATATGGCATAAAATGCATCCGTCTTTTGTAGCCAGTGTGACATATGAGTTTAAGATTGTTTTATGAGTTGGTGACACAATCACCAAATAAAAATTGGGGTGCTTTATGAAGTCACTTAATTTTATAACATTTGCACATATAAATCTTGAACAAATTATATAGCACGTTTTGTAATCATCCACAAAGGTGGTACCAACAAAAATACATAGCTAAGCATAAACATGATTCACATCCAAGTACTTGAAAGTGATCCAATGGTTTTAGCTAATAGCATAAATCGGACACTTTGGAAAAAATAAATACACATTGAACAGAGAAAATATCACTGAATTAGCTAACAATCGGGAACTTTTAATAACTCTTTCTAACGGGTATAATCAAGTGCCTAAGACACTTGAAAGATTTAAAAGATAAATAGCCATAGAATAATAATTTCAGGAAAGAAAAATAGGGATTCGATAACTAAAAGCGACATCATTTTAATGATGTTTGAAGATAAAGTGCCTTTACTCTATCATGCCTATCATGCCTTCATCCTCATTTGCAGAAACCTTCTTTAACAAATTGCAAAACATATCTCACAGGTCATTAAAAGAATGCATATAGCACGAATAAGATCCGCACCTATTATCAAACTTGATTTGCTAACAAACATGTAACCACGACATGCATGTGTAAATGGAAAGTTCATCGTGACCATATCATGTAAGAATGCATAACTTGACTTACACCCCTCAAAGTATGACCAAATGAAAATGCAAGCGCCGTACCCATTGATAAACTAAGAGTTGTCGATGAAAGACTTTCATGACTTCGAAACTGGCCTAAATCCATTCAATAACTCGACATTTTTTTTTGGAAAGGATCAATGACTCGACATTATAAACTTTTTTTATGATTTCTGTTTGGATGTCGAACTTGCAGACACAATGGTCAATTGTGGACGAATTTATCAGAAACGCACCAAATGTAAACAAAATGCCATCGCTATCACACCTCATTGGCAGCGAAAGATAACGGGGCATGACTTTCATGGAACAAAGTCACAGGTTACATTGAACGACCTCTATATGAGTCATTGAAAATAATAATTTGATTGTAACAATGGAGTTTCAATAAAATGACATAGTCTTAAGAGTTCACAACATAAATGAAAAAGATTTTTATACATAACCAAACGCTATTAGTAATGCAATGAAATCTCTGATGAAATAAGGTGCAAAATGTGACTCTAGTATGGTGCTCCAAATGATATCCATGTTGCGTGTGACTAAGGACCTGAGAATAACATGCTAAAACGAGTCAACATAAAGTTGGTGAGCTCATAGGTTTAACGTTAAGTAAATAGTGTCATGGATCACAAGATTTAGCTACTATTGTATCACTCACAATATCATGAAAAGTACTACTATTGCACTAAGCTCATGAAACTTAAGCCTTAACTGTCCTGCTTTATGCCCTGTAAGTGTTCCATTCTGAGAACACTCATGGTTACTCAAATGATTATACGTCTGTTTGACATACCAGTTAAGTAAGCGCTAAAAACCCGGACGGGGTGTCAACCTAATATATCTATTCATAAATTCATGCTTACTCACGTAACTAACAATTCATGATTATGGGTGGGGCCTTTGTGGAATAACGTGTAACTTAGGCAATACGTAAATGTTTATAGTACTTGTGTCCATACAAATAAATGGTCATGTATTATCACCCCATATTTGTTCAAAACAAGTAAAGTACGGGCTATGAGACTCACCTTTGCAAGTGATATAAACGAAAGTAAATAAGGAAAGCTTGATGTAAACTGTGTGACCTAACCGTGACCTAAATCAATAAGACGTCGTAATGTCACGATGATATGGTGTATATGCACATGAGTTTTGAAAATTTTTACCGCCATATAAACTTTTATATAAGATTTATCAAGCTTAACAAGTAAAAGTATTTAGGAAAAGAGTAGAAAATGTACTTTGCTTTCATAGTCTCAAAAACATATTCTGGCAGAAAATATGACTCAACTTGTAATACCCTAAAATTTTACAATTTATAAATGTTGTATAGACTATTTGTGAGTTAAACCAAAGAACTAAGGGACATGTTTGTAACATGAGAAAGTGAATGGGGGTGATGTGCCGAATGTGTAAAATTTCAAGATAGAAACGTGGCTGAATTCAATCAAAGGGTGTGGTACTGGACTATTAGTATATGACGGGATTCTTTCGAGATTTTAGCCCTAAGTTGGTTTCTTAAATACCACAGGTTTCCTACGTATCTATCACAATGAAAAACTCACAAAATAAACACACAAACCTTAAGAAATAATAAGCGACACATAGTGGTTCCAGAAAAGCGAAGCTAAGAGAAAACAAGATTTGTGATCGTGAAGAGTTTCATCATGTTTACGAGTTTCGTAGTTTCGGTGTCATCTCAGGTAACCCACTGTTCTAGTTTTAATTTAGATGCAAATACAAGTTAGAGATGTAGAACTAAAACGAGATCGAGTTCAAATATGACATTCACGTTAGCATATGAGCTTAGTTATTATGTTGTCGAGTTTTAAAAGTTAGTTCGATAACTTGGTTTGAATCACGAAAGCGCATCGCGATCAGATTCATCTAACTGATCGATCGAGATTGTTTGACAAACATATCTAAAATCAGTATGGAGTTAATTTAAATGGTTAAAAATCATGCTTCAAGATATATGTACGTATGCATGATATATAAATATAGTTTTTGTGGTTTCTTAATAGCAAAGAAGGAAGTTTGAAGTTTTTATGTGGCACTATGGGCTTTTGTCAAGAAAAGGGTGATCATGGTTGATTTTATAAAAAATTAAAAATAAATATTATGAATAGCATAGCAGGTTTGAAGCTTACTAACCTTAAGTGTCATTAACTATTATGAGTTTCTTTGAGATTTTTAGAGATGACTATTAAATATATAAAATCGTTAAACAAGTTTTCATAGGAGAATGGCATGAACAGTTTTAAGAAATAAATCGCAATTTATGTTTGCATGTATTGACTAGTCTTTCAAAGCTTATCATGTATTAGAAGTTCGACACATTAATAAGAAGTTCTGTAGAGCTGAGTGCAATAGTGTTGTTGTGAAGAAAAAAAAACTTAGTATATATATAACTGATTTTGTATGAGACTTTATTCGTACAAGACGTAAAAGCTAGTAAGAGACTTGAAGTGAGTTTTCATGTGCTTTTAAATTGGGTTGCACTTTTTATTCGAAATATTATCATGCCAACTTGTTTAGATGATCATAAGTTGCAACATGTTTTAAATGTTTGATTATATGCGAAAGTTGTGAAAATTGATATATTCATATACAGTGTCGTTATTGAATGTATATGTAGTATCGTGGACATATGTTGAACGGTAAAAAAATGATAAATGTTACATGGTAAGAGCAAACAAGGTCGGGTTTGCCACATTAAAGAGAGATATATTGTAAGAGCAAACAAGGTCGGGTTTGCCATATATATAAGAGGAAATATTATAAGAGCAAACAAGGTCGGGTTTTCCATATAAAAAGAGAAAATACTGTAAGAGCAAACAAGGTCGGGTTTGCCATGAAAAAAGTGAGTTACTTTATTAATAAAGAATGTTCTTATATGTTGAATTGTTGGTCGTTATATCAAATGAAAATATGAATAAATGGTATATGATTTAATGTGATATAAAATAAATCGTTAGGTTATAATAAGTTCTTGATATGTGAAATCGAATAAGAATATGGTATAACTGAATAGCACTTATATGACTTTGAACAAATTGCATGATTGTTTTGCAACTTTGTTATTATTAGAAAAATGTGTTTGGATTATCTATTTGTTTGGTATGTGAAAACCATGAATTCTCACTAGGCCTTTGGCTGACCCAAAACTCTTTTAAAAATTTTGCAACCCATATAAGCTGCTTTAGGAATCAAGAGACTTTTAGGCCTGACTAAGAGTAGACGCTTCCGCTGATATAAGGTAAAATTGATGGTTTAACGCTCCAAAAAGGCGGGTTGTTACAGATGGTAATCAGAGCCATAGGTTTAAGTGAATTAGATTTTAGGAACCTAGTCTTAAACCTAGATTGAGTATTTAAGCTGCGAGGACATTTGATATTTAGTGCCTTCTAGGTTCACTAAAGGTAAGGAGTAATAGTTTCCATGAGTTAGATGCCTAATATAGATATGTATATACCCAAATTGAAATGTCGCCTTAAAATGTATCTAGTAATAAGTAAATACACTAGTCTCTAAGATATCTTAAGGACTTCAATTAATATGGCAGAGAAAAATGGAAGGAAATGGTTCTGGTGGTTCTAAGCAAACTCTAGCAAAGAACCAAGATGCGCCTGTTACTAAAGGGGAACTAGGTAATGAGATCAAGAGGATTATGTCAGAACACTTACCCACTATTTTGGCTCAAAGTCAAGAAAACTTTAGGAAGGCAGAAGAAGTTAGGAAAACTGCAGAAGAGGCTGAGAAAAAGAAAAAGGCAAATGAAGATGCTGAGGAGGAGAAAAGCAATGGATGATAAGAAAGTTGTAGAGGAGCAAGAAAGGAAAAGTGATGACATCAAATAACGTCTATTTTATAGCATCATTTATCCCATGTTATTAACCCATTTTGTATAACTATTGCAAAGAATTGTTACTTAATCGTTTATATTTGAGAATTGCAGTAATTACGGAGTACTTGGTGAAAGTTAGCAAAAGACGCGCATTTTGGAGCTTAAATGAAGATATTTTGAAGATTATTATTCGGAAGATCAATACGTCGTATCCATCAATGAAGATACGGCGTATCCGTGCCTGCACTCACCAAAGACCACAAGGGAATGAAGATCAATACGCCGTATCCAGAAGAAGTCAATACGCAACGACAATCGTATACAATCCTCCCCGGCAACGATGCCAAAAATTGATAGTTTTGAAACTATCCCTTTAAATATATATAAATATAAATAATTATAAATATATAATAAGGATAATTATCAAAAAATCTCAATGTAGAAACCGGGAAGTATGTGATTCCCGGGTCGTTATCCCCAATGAGGAATGCAATGGAAAGTCGTTTGTCGGTTTGACATTTGATGTTTGAATATAACAAATTTGGATTTGGTTTTCTATTACTATAGGAAAATTAAGGCAATTTACACTAAAAACAATTAAAGCAACACAATTTTAAACTAAAAACGAAAACCGGGGATCCTAAAAACGCGTCTAATTATCAACTAAGTCAAAATTAAACCCTAAAAATGCAAACTTAGTTTCTAAACCTCTAAAATGACAAAAGAAAATTTTCTAAAAAGGAATTATATTTTTTTGACTTTTTAATAATTTTTTATGAATTAAAAACCTATTTAATCTATTTAAAATTCTAGAAAATAACAAATTAACACCTAAAAATTCCAAAAAATGATTTTCTACTTTAGAAAAGTCTAAAATATGATAAAAACTCAGAAAAATATTTTTCACTACTTTTTATAATTAAAAACTATTTTCTAAAATTAATTTAAAAAGCTAAAAATGAAATTTAAAATCTAAAAATGATAAAAATGTTTTTAAAGTTTGTAAACCTTAAAATATTAATTCTAAAACTAAAAACTATTTTTTTGTATTTTTTAAAATTAATTTTCTATTTTTAAATGATTTTCTAAAATTTTAAACTACGAAAAATAACAAATAAAGTTAGAAAAATCTAAAAAATTGCAGGAAAGTCTTACATGTTATGAGGAATGCAGAAAAAATAAGCTGGTTAAGCCAGCTTATCAAATAAGCTAAGAAAAAGCCCTAATAAGCTATGGCTTATATTATGAAAAAGGGGCTCAAAATGTGTTTAAGTATATTGATTGTGCAAGAGTAAACGGAAAAGACCCAAGGGCGCTAGTGGTAGAGGGTGTGTGTGTTAAAACGTTTGGTTGAGGGAGGTTGAGGTCCCAGGTTCGAGCCTTGGCTCACCTAGGGCTTCCCTCCTTCCCAAACGTTTTTATTTGCCATTTTATTTTACAACTTTCTTGTTAAGCTAGAAATAAGCAATTTTTGTAAAGACCACTTTTTTAGAAACCAATAATAAGCACATAATAAGCTAAATAAGTTGACAGGAAGCTTATATGACTAAAAGACTAAATGCTAACTGTTTTAGCTTTTTCTAAACTAAATAAGCTAATGAAGGGCAAATAAGCTGACAACAACTAAAAAGCTAAACTTAATAAGCATGAACAAACAAAAATAAGCAAAGAATTTAAGCTAGATTGAGCTAAAAATGATAGAATACTTAAAAAGCTTTAAAACTTAAAATTTCAAACTAAAAGTGCAAATAAGCTCAAATAAGTTCTAACTTAAAGTAAATAAGCTAAAAGGGACTTAAGCTAACCTAATAAGCAATACTAAACCTAAATTAAGCAGAAACAATAAGCAAATAAGCTTAAATAAGCAAATGAGCTTTTTGGCTCACAACTATTAAGCAAACAGCCAAGAGGGGACTTTTTGAGCTTAATTTTAAGCTACAAAACAGATCCTTATGGCTTAGCAACTTATAAGCCCTTAAAGCTTATCCAAAAAGCTACTTAAATCAACAATCAGAAAGGAGTTTGAAAATCAAATAAGCCCTCAAAAGGGCTTATGAAAAAGCTGTCTACTCAGATTACAACACTTAAGAAATTTTTCAATCTTTACAAACCCCTACTTTTGAGCTTAAAAATAAGCCAACAAACAGATCCTTATGGACATAAAACCTCAAAACAGATCAAATTTAAGCCTCAAAGAACAAGTATCATCTTTCAAAAAGCATTTTGAAATTAAGAATAAGCCACAGTAAGCAAATGAAAAAGCTATTTCTTCTTTAAAACTCACTTAACCAATTGTTGACAGATTTTTACAAATCATAAACCAAACTTGCAGACCTATTGGACCTTGTTCCTAACTTGTTTTAACACTTAAACAAACTCAAAAACATCATAAAAACTTGACATACAAAGATCTAATCACACAACTGATTAAATGAGCTTATGAGTTCACAGATTCAAACATTGGGTTAAACAAACTATGATTTTGAGATTCATTACTTAAAAACTTAAACTAACTCACTTTTAGGTTCTATTTATGTAAAATAAAATGACTCATGTTGTTATAACTCATTTTTGACCCATTTTCACCCATGAAAACAGTTAAACCAAACACCCCTTTAAACATATTTTTACCAATTTTAACTTGATAACTTGATTTTTTATGAACAAACCCTTAAGGAAGATTTTAATATTACTTATATCAACCCAATGAGCAAATTTTTACAATCTGTTAAGCACTCAAAATTAAGCTGGAATTGATTATGCACGCTTTATAAGCTAATATGAGACAAATTCTAAGAAAAACTTAACAATAATTTCTAAACTACAAGCATAAGCATATTAAGCATCAAACATAATATAAAAGGCATAAATAAGCCAAAGAACTAAAGCAGAGATAAGCATTCTAATAAGTAAACAGTAAATAAGCTTAAAATTATGAAAATGGAAACTTACTAAAGGCCTTTGCTCAAACAAGGCAAAAAGCTTTTAAATTAGATAATTTTTCAAGCTCTTGTTGTCAAAAGACAAGTAGTAGTGTCTCATAAGTCACTTCCATTTTGGTCTTATCATCCAGAATTAGCTTTGGTATTTGAGGGTGAATTTCTTTTATGTGAATTTTTCTTTATTACTTAATAATTTTAGTATGATTAATAAAATACAGCTTTGAGAGAGTTTTGTAAAAGATTCTTGTACTTAACCAAGACTTGAAAACAATATTAACTTAAAAACAGGATAAAACATAAAAACTTCAATTTTTTCATTAAACTTAAAATTAGTACAAGGCTTTTAAGAAAACAATACAATAAGCTAAAAAGACTTAAAATATAAGCTGAAAGTTAAACTAGGTAAAAGCTACATGCCTCCTTCGGGCTTACAAGGACCTATTTATATAAAGACTAAGAAGGTTCTAGGATGTGTGTTTCTTATGTGAGACATAAGGCAGATGTGCTTTATGTGTGAGTGCTTCAAGTCTTTCATCTTGGCCATTGAATTTGAGTGGTGCCCAAGTCCATTGATCTTGACCCTCCAATCTTTGTCATTTTCCCTTGTCGAATGATGTTATTGAGGATTGCCAAGGTGGACTTTGGCTGTTTGTGTGGTGGGGTAGAGGGGGAGGGTGATGTTTAGGTGTGGGTCGACAAGGTGGAGAAGATGGAGGAATAGTACCTGGTTCCTTTGGCGGGTAGTGAAAAATTGTTTGAACTTTGGCAAAATCAGTCCCCTAAAGTATATACTAAGCTTGCACCCAC
>BQNB010002869.1:0-34124 GCA_026074375.1 Tanacetum coccineum
TGGTTAAATTAATATGATATTTATTTTTTTGTTTAGTTTAGATGTGTATATATATATATATATATTTAAAACACGCGGGTGTTTGCAATATGGATTGATTGAAAAAGGAAAAAGCACTGAGCTTTGTAAAAATGGAAAAGGTCTTACAAACGAATAGGACATGCCGAAATTTCTATAAATTACTATACTAAGTAATTTTCATATAATTCTATTATTATAGAAATCCGTCAAGGAAACAAAATACTAAATTATAAAATAAGATTTTATAATATTTCCGACTAGAAGATAAAAGTATAACTTTTATAAAAGCTTTGAAAACGTCGTTTACATGATTTGTAACTTTAAAACGTGCGTTTGCTTTTATACGAGAACTGTTATTAATTAAATTGGTGATTTTCGAACACGTGTCGAAATGTGTGATTTAATTATTATTATTTCGTCTCTTATATAGTACTTTCTTTATATATAATACATGCCGTGTATTATATAAATTTTGAATTATTCTTTCGGTTGTTTGCCTTTGTTATGTAATTCACGTTATAAATTATATACTGGTTCAATTTTTCATATGTAATAAATACGGAATATATTACATACTTTGTGTTTACTTTCGATTTATTTTATTTAACCAACCACCAGACTATTACAACTTTAAATCGAAATCTTTTATCAACGTGTCGCGTTGATCTAATCATCTATCGGAAAATCCAAATACACTATCCTAGGCTAGTGGGTCATAGCCGTTAAGATAAACCGCAACTTCTTGGTCGAGCCGTTGTGGTTTTCCGTTCGTGTTATGCTTAGTATGTGCATTTCTGCCAATCGTTCTTCTACATCGAGGTGAGTTTATAGCCCCATGTTTTACTTGTTTTACATATATTTTTGGGGTGAGAACATGCTTGTTTGCAAATGCATTTACATGGTTGATTACAAATTGGTTTACATACTCATTTACATAGCTCGCTATGTGATACATTATTTGACTTTATTTTTGGTCTCAAATACGTACTTTACTTTTGAAATGATTACGAATTAGCTTAAGAGGATTGAACTGATAACTACAAGTAAATGTCTGGGTGTTCTTGGAAGGGACACCTGTAAGGGGTACACAGTCATTATTACCCGGGTGTTCTTGGAGGGGACACATGCAAAGGGTACACATTCATTATTGCCCGGGTGTTCTTGGAGGGGACACCTGCGAGGGGTACATATTCATTACTGCCCGAGTGTTCTTGGAGGGGACACCTGTGATGGGTACATATGGTTTTCATTACTGCCCGGGTGTTCTTGGAGGGGACACCTACGATGGGTACATAGAGCATTGGTTTCATGAACTTAGAGTAATTATAATCATTGTTTTATACACATAGGAATATTTACGTTGCTTTGAATAAAATGGCAATATACACTTTGGACAATTGCGGTCCAATTTTCATACGTACATTTTATGACTATTTGGGGATTGAAATGGTCATGCATATTTTACAACTCTTTGATTTCTAAAAATCATACATACAATTTGGAAGAACATTTAAGGATTGAAATGGTCATACACGCTTTACGGAACTTTGGTTCAACATTTATACTTAAACAAATCTATGAACTCACCAACTTTATGTTGACCTTTTTAAGCATGTTTTTCTCAGGTGAATTAGATGCTTGGATTATTTGATGTGCATTGGAGTCTAAACTGACAAGATTTCATTCATGGATTTCTACATACATACAAGTCTCTCGTTATGTTAATTTCAAGCTTTTCATTGTGATGCAATTATGGGACAAATGTTATATCAATTTCAAGGAAATCAACGAGATTACTTTTCAAACGACACATTTAGAGTTCGTTCTCTTGTATCTAGCGCTGTGTATTATAAAGTAACGCCCCCTGACACATTTTCGCTGCGACATGTTTTTGAGGGTGTTACAAATTGGTATAAGAGCACTGGCTATAGAGAACTAGGTTGCATATTTTACTATAGACTATAGCCGTTTTCGCAAATATTGCATCACAACAAACATTTTTGAAGTGCATACACACTACTTGCTTACTTGCTTAGGTTACTTGTTACCTTAAGTGTTTACATGACATACATATATATAATATATATGCTTGCATTTCTTTTGCGTATATCGTACGTTTATTTATATAAGAGTTAATTATATAAATACTAGGACATTTCTTAAGACATTGTGAGTTGCACAATCGTCTCATTTATACCTCAGACATTGTAAGTTACACAATGGTCTCATTTTACTTCTTAGACATTGTGAGTTGCACAATGGTCTCATTTCGTTCTCAGACATTATAAGTTAAACAATGGTCTCTAAGAATATTATTTTTCTTCATAGCTTTATACAATATCTGTAACATTCCGTATTTTTAGGTCATTTACGACGTCATCTATTTTACTAATTATTTTTTTTCTCGTATGCGTTTACCTTTAATTTTAATAGTTAAGTTAAAACGCGAAAGCTATAAATTATCAATTAGCGTAAACGGACACCAAACCAATTAAAGTTTACGTCAAACAATCATTATATTATTATAACTAAAGTAATAATTAACTTATTATGTTTTATTTTTATCGGTTACGTTTCGCGATTAATTACGTTTAGGTATTCCCGAAACCACCAAAACTTTTCTACGCTTCAACAAATACCCATTATTATACCCAATACCCAAAGTTCTGTCTCCGAAGACGAGTTTGGAACATCTCGTCACAACTCTGTTGAACCTACATGCATCATCATGTCAACCACATTGAAGGTTATGAGAGTCCCAAACACCACCCCACCAGAGAGTACGCATATTGCATCCGGGGAATTATTAAGGTAGGATGATTTATACTTTATTTATTTGAAAGATAAGTGACGCATCTTCAGTTAAATAAATTTAAAATTATAAAATCACCGAAACCATAAGTTTATCATTTCTCACTTACATAAATTGGGACGATACTTTATGTAAATAAGAAATTATAATGAGTGGGGCTTAATGTATCCGATATGACCGAGTATGAACCTGAAATGTAATCAACCGAATCGTTTAAAAGGTCTAGAGACACAATCGTCTTTGTCTTGCCACTCAGCAGAATCTAGGCCTCCACTTGGAACTACCTTGTCTCATTCTTAAGTTGTACTTTTGCGATTTCAAATCTGTTGCTGATCGTAAAATGTTTGGGGAACTAACAACTTGTTCTCTTACTTGAGTTATGGAGTTGATTCGTCCTCAACTAGCGACTGAAGTACATAATCCGCCGTCTGTCGTCTATAAGCTCTCTCGCGACGCTACCTCTCATTTATTAACACTTTATTCTGGGAATTTTGTTTCTAGAGAAATGTCCTAATTTCGGCATCCCATCACTTTTGTTATAGTATTGAGTTATGGTCGCTTTGCTGTTGGGTTCCTTGGACGCGCGGTCCGATGATACAACTTTATCCATTAGGTAATGCAACTCCCCTAAACGAGTAAAACACCTATCGACGAAATAGATTAGTGGACTATTTATTTCGGGCCAATAGTGAAGACTCAGGTCGCGATACATCATAGTAATGCAAAGTAAGTTGGGTACTGTACATTACATAAGCCCATCGCTTGATGTGATTCATCGAAAACATTACAAATAGTAGAAACGAGACTCCGTCCTCGGACATTTAGAAACTTATACAAACCATACTCAGCACGGACTACACCTTCCTTCTGTGGTTTTCTCTATATCGAGACTTTTCCCTTTACGCGGTAAGGTTATACCAATTATTAAGATCCTGTAATGATATAATGTTGAGATACCATTTTGATGGATTTTTAAATATCATGACAAAACTAGCAATTTTTTTTTTGGTAGATTGAGAAGTGTAGACTTACACCACGAATTTTGTGATAAAGTTATCAGCGTCTTGTTGTTGAGGGACGAGTTTATTTAAACCTTAAGTCATTCATTGGTCACACAATCGGTTATCACTAATTAAATTCGGGACGATGATTTCTTTAAGTGGGTTGGTATGTAACATCGAAGAATTTTCGAAATTTTGAATGACGATTTCAATCTTTGACTTTTAGGGTCTGGCTTGACTTATAAGAATGACCATCGAATCAGTCTTTTTCGACTCGGACCTTCTAAAGCACAATTTTGATGTGGAATGACATTCCTGACTACTTTTTAGTTTTGATCGGATCCGAACAATAGTCAGAAGGTGACTGAAAATCCCTCTCAAAGATTTTAGAATCAAGAACGAGTACCGGCACAAAAATAATTAAATTACATTTAATTATCACGTTTTATTAAATAAGAATATTTAATAAATTATTTAACATTTTATTCAGTGACGTTTGTGTATAGACGCAAATTTTCCGAGTAAATGTCATTTAGGACAAGTTTATCGGAAATATACAAAATAAATAATAAACGTTTTAAATAAATTTTATAAAACGTTTACGAAAAGTAGTCGAGTGAATACTCATTTTTATCAGAAAAATGATTCGGAAAACAATGACGCAAGTTTCATATATTGAATCATCCGTTAAGTCCTTCAAACGAGTCCCGAACCGATACGTATCGAAATTTTACTAAAAAGTTACAAAACGAACCCTGGACTATTTCAACTTGTCACTTTAGTTTATATATATATATATATATATATATATATATATATATATATATATATATATATATATAAACTTATAACTATTATTTCATTTCATTCTCTCATATATACACATACATACATTATATCTCTCTCTCCCTTCTTCCCCAATTATCCGGCCACCACCCACCGCCGGCCACCACCGGCCGCCGCCGGAAAACTTTTCCGGCGGAGTATTCCGGCCAAGACCAAAAACGATCCTCATCGTCGGATCTAACCGATCCCCACTACCACGCGCCTCCACGCGACCTCCCCACCACCACCAGCCCACTACCGTCACTTCACCACTACCCACTCATCACCGCGACAACCATCGCTGCCATACCACCATGCCATCCCCACCGCTGCCACGGCAACCCCACCATATGGGTGTTTGTTTCGGTGGCAGCCCCACCAATAAGTGTGGGTTTGGTTTTCACCGGGAACGGGTGCGTTTGGTTCGTGGGCAGCAGCTAGGGGTGGGTTTGGTTTGAATATAAACACCTCAAGGGTGCGTTTGGTTATGATAAGCACCACGAGGGTGTGTCGGTGGTGTTCCTCAACCACAATAAGGGTCGGGTTCGGTTTGGGTTTCACACCGAGAGGGTGCGGTTGGTTTAGTGTTTCATAGATAGGGGTGTGTTTGGCTGTTAAACAGCCATGAGGGCGTGGGTTTCGGGTCAGTCACCGGCAGGGTGCGTTTGGGTTCTTCAGGTACCAACGGGGTGTGTTTTGGTTGTTATAACAACAAAAGGGAGTGTTTGGTTGGCTGTCAAACACAGCCGGGGGGAGGTTGGTTGGCTGCCAAATGGCACAAGGGTGCGTTTGGTTTAACCAAAACAGCTAGGAGTGTTTGTTCTGGGTTATTAACAATTAGGGTGTGTTTGGGGTCCGAGTCAGCAGCTAGGCTGCGTTTGGCTTAACAGCCACGCACAAGGGTGCGTTTGATGGTGTGGTCAGCCGAAGGGGCTGTTTGGTTTAAGACAGATTTAGGTGGTTTGGTTTTGTGGGTTAACAACCGACGACGGGGTGTCGGGTTAGGCTGTGAGACAGCCGGGGCGTCGGGTTGTTTGGTCGGGTTTGGTTTGCAACGGAAATGGGTGCGTTTGTTATTTGTGGACACGTAAACGCGTGAGTTTGGATTGTGTTGACACCGAAAAAGGGTTTTCTGTATTGCGTTTAATTAACAAGCATTCGTATTATTTCGTTTATATTATCGATAATAAAATGTATTCATGATGAAAATCTAATGAGAAACTCTGCGGACGTCTAGTAAATGTGATATAATATTTAAAACGGGATTTATATTAATCTCAAGCAATTTAGATGAGTTTTTGAGCTAAAAACGGTTTTGACTGCGAGTTTGTAGCGGGTCATTTTGAACAGAAAATAGAAACGTGGGATTCGGAGTTGCGAGATATTGAAAGTTAGACTTTGGGTGTACAAAATATAAACAAATTATATTTTGACGGACGTTTTGATTATTAAAACAGGACTTGTAACTCCCAATAAGAAGAAACTGGAGTGGAAATCGGAATATACACACTTTAATAGAAAAGAAGTTTTTTTTATATTATTAAATTGTCATATCTATTAATTAAACGATTCGAGCACTTTCGAGTCCGTTTCAGCCTTCCGGCGAAACACGAAAGTTGTTCGTAATCACATTTTACCTTTGCTTGCCTGCGAGGATTGTCATGCTTTTTATAGTTAAGATTATAGCGTAGTCAAAATCTAAAGGTCGGTTAATATATTATTTCAATTAATTATTTAAGATCATTATTCGGATCTAAAAAAAAACGAAGAGTCTAAAAATAGTAACTTTCTGTAAATATTCGACATAAGTTGTGATGGACGGAAAATAGTATATATACATAAAATATACTAAGGGTTAAGGTTTAAAGACGCGCAAGTGGATTTCTCATCACATGTATACATGAATGATATTATAAAATATGGAGGATTTCGTCGTTACGTTGTACGCATAGTTAGATCGTATTTAGTAGTGTATTATAATAGAGCGACATAATTATAGGTCATGTGGTCGAGATCGTTGCAGATTCAGTTGTGATTTAATTGGATTAATTGATCGTGGTCTTTAATCTGTGAGTTTCATAGCTCGCTTTTTCAATCTTTTGAATGTTTTTATAACCCACGAGGGGATGGATACATGCTTCTTGTCTAAAATTCTATATCTTATTCTTGGTTTATCTTATAACAAACGTGATTGTTTTAAGGAGTTTTTGTGAGTTTATTGCTCCCCTTGTTTTACTGGTTTCAATATAATAGGGTGGTGAGAACATGCTTGTTTACAAATGCATTTACAGGATTGTTTACAAATTGGTTTCATACTTATTTGCATAGTTCGTATTGGGATTACATTATTTGGACTTCATTTTTGGTCACACATGCTACTTTACATTTGAAATGATTTCGGATTATTAGCTTAGGCTGATGAACTGAAAGACAATAAATTTCTGAACGGCGTGTTATGGAGGGGACACGGTATAACGGGGATAGTACATATTTTTACATTACTGCCCGGGTGTTCTTGGAGGGGACACCGGTAACGGGAGTATATATATATACGCATTATTTGTATCCCTGCCCAAATTAGGGTACATACAAGTCTACGTCACAGCGTCATGAACTGTAAATCACTTGGAGGGTTAGAGCGCGAATGTATGAAATAGATTCTATTCGGTGTGGATTCCTGTTCGGTTGTGATTAGCGATCACTTGGTAAACGAACTTTAATAGATTTTTCGGATTGAAAACTCGGATCGCTGTGATTAGCTATCACCAGGTAAACGAACGTTATAACATGTCGGATCATTGTTGGGGACTACAGGGCCCCCCGACACATACATACTTGGAATATTTTGGTGACATTACATCTGTCATGCATTCTTTATAAATCTTTGGGATAAGATTGGTACTTTTGGTGACATAAAATGTGTTATGCATTCTTTATAAATCTTTGGGATTTTTACATAGTACTGTGATATACAGTGGATTACATTTATATTTAAACTAATCTATGAACTCACCAACTTTAATGTTGACACTTTTAAGCATGTTTTTCTCAGGTGAATTAGATGCTTGGACTATTTGATGTGCATTGGAGTCTTTACATTCAAGCTTTTCATTGTGATGCAAATTATGGGACAAATGATATATTAAATACAGATTTTGATTAAATCAACAATGTAAATTTTCAAACGACACCTAAAGGTCGTTCTCTTGTATCTATTGCTGTGTATTATGAAGTAGCACCCCAAGTGGTATTCCGCTGCGTTGTTGTAAATTTTGGGGGTGTTACAGATTGGTATCAGAGCACTGGTTATAGAGAACTAGGTTGCATATTTTACCCTAGACTATAACCGTTTTCACAAATATTGCATCACATCAAACATTTTCAAAGTGCATACACGCTACTTGCTTATGTGCTTACATTACGTACTGCATTGAGTGCTTACGTGACATACATATATATAATATATATATGCTTGCAATCCCTTTGCGTATATCGTACGCTTATTTATATAAGAGTTATTATAAAAATACCAGAATATTTTTAAGACATTGTGGGTTGCACAATGGTCTCATTCTACTCCTCAGACATTGTAAGTTAAACAATGGTCTCTAAGAATATTATTTTCTTCATAACTTTATATAATATCGTATTATACGGAGACCGTCATAATTTTGTTTACATTGAATTATGTATGAATCTAAGTGTTACAAGTCTTGTATAGGCGGGACTTGTAATATGAGGATTGATATGATAATTGCTATGTTAACAAAGCCCGTTACGGTTCTGTTTACACGGGATTGTGTACGAATCTAAGTGTTGCAAGTCTTGTATAGGCGGAGGACTTGTAATAGAAGGTTTGATTCGGTAATCATTTACTGATTTGTTTATAGAGATCATTCCTTATTTACTCTAACAAGTACTCATTAATTTATCATTGTACTCTATTGATCTCGCTGGGAAAGTTTTTACTCCCAGCTTCCAAAGACGAGTTTGGAACACTCGTCCCATACTCAGTAGAACACATGCATCGTCATGTCAACCACCTTGAAGGTTATGAGAGTACGCGTATTGCACCGGGAATTATTAAGTAGGATGATTTATAATTTATTTATTTGAAAGGATTGGGACGCCTCTTCAGTTAAATAAATAAATTATAAATCACCGAACCATAAGTTTATCATTTCTTACTTACATAAATTTGGACGCTTCTTTATGTAAATAAGAAATTATAAATGAGTGGGCTTAATGGTATCCGATATGACACGAGTATGAACCTGAAATCGATAATCATCAGAATCCGTTAAAAGGGTCTAGAGACACAATCGTGTCTTACTACTCAGCAAAATCTTAAGGCCTCACTTGGAGCTACCTTATCTCATTCTTAAGTTATTACTTTTGCCATTGCAAGTCCTTGCAATCACGAACTGTCTGTGGAGCTAACAGACTGAGTGCAATATCCCGTCACCATTTGTTATAGTATTGACGTTATGGTCACTGTTGTTGGGTCCTGGAGCGGTCCCGACTGATACAACTTTATCCAATAGGTAATGCAACTCCCCTTAAACGAGATAAACACCTATCGACGAAACAGATAGTTGGACTATTCATTTCGGGCCACTAGTAGGAAGACTTAGGTCGCGGTACATCCTAGTACTGCCAAGAACTGGCAGTTGAGCATGCTTGAGTGAGAGTAGCACTGGTTTGGGTGACCTGCGGGAAGTCCCAAGCAAGGGACACAAAAGCAAAGCGGTGAGCATGCGGGCAAAGCAGACAATATTGTGGTCTGAGTAAGCGGGATATTCGAGTGAGAGCGATACCAGTGGTGTTAATATCAATCATAAAACTTGTAACGATATTTTTCTAAAATATCTACCTTGATGGATTATATATCCTGGTCAACTTAGCCAAACTTTTGGTATGTTGAGAAGTGTCGAAACATCTAATCTTGCTGAAGAAAGTTATCATCGTCTTGCTTAGAAACGGTTTATCAGATTTTAAACCTTTTCTCGGTCACACAATCCGACAATCGGATAACACAACAAAACAAAATTTTAATCTCGGGACGAGATTTCTTTAAGGGTAGGTAACTTGTAACATCCAGAATTTTCGAATTAGAATGATACGATGTCAATCTTGACTTTTTGGGTCTGACTTGACTAAATAAGAACGATCATCTAAATCACGTTTTCACGACTTGGAACTCTAAAGCAATTTGATGTGGAATGACATTCCTGACAACTTTTTAGTTTTGCCCGAGACCTGGAAACGAGCCGAAAATGCTAAAACAGCACCGCAAACATTATTCGAACAAGAAAACGCGGACACACAAAAACAATTATTTTGTTTTAGTTATCATTATTTATTTTTAATAAAAATATTAAATAGAATTATTCATCATTTTTTAATTTAAAAGCGTTTTTGAAAACCGACTATTCGAGTTGAAATCCATTTTTTTATTTCAGACGGAGCGAAACCTGGTTCACAAAATGATAACAATATTTTATTTAATGTTTAAAAATAAATTTCTGAAATATTAATCAAATAACTACTCATTTTTATCAGAAAAATGATTATAAAAACAATGGCGCAAGTTTCGAGATTTGAATCGTTCGTTAAGTCGCTCAAATGAGTCCCGAACCGATATTTATAAAAATATAATAAAAATGTTACAATATAACCCCCCAACTTTTGAAACTTGTCATTTCATTTTTATATATATATCACTCTTATATCATTTCATTTCATTTCCATCTTTTAACACACACACACTTTACACAACTCTCCCTCCCCACTCATCTTCTCCGGCGACCTCCCCCACCGCCGGCCACTGTAGCGCCGCCGCCGGAAAACTTTTCCGGCGGACATATCCGGCGAACACCAAAAACACTCCTCATTTACCGATCTAACCCGATCCCCTACGCGCGCGACTCACCTTCACGCACCTTATAACACTTAAAGAAAAGTAGATAAAAAAAACACCAACAACACCATCATCGTCCATCACCATGACAACACCACCTACCATCTCCCTCACCTCCTCGACCACCACCGTGCCACCTTACACACCACCAAAAAAAGGGTGCGTGTGGTTTATGGAAAAAAAAAGGGATGTTTGTTTGCTTCACGTATAACACCACCGAAGGGTCGTTTGGTTTTGTTGTAGAAACGAAGGGGTGTTTGTTTTATAGGTTATAGCAAAAAGGGTGCGGTTTGGTTTGTAAAATAAGCCGAAGAGGGTGCGTTTTGGGTCGGGTCGGGCTGTGGGACAGTCGGGTCGGGTTGGGTTTAGCAGCTAGGGGTGTTTGTTTGTTTGTTTGTTTGGCTGTCGAAAAGCCCGTGTGCGCGCGCGCGCGGGAGCGAGAGATGACGTGAGAAGAGGTTATAAAACATCAAAAGGGGCGTTTGGTTCTTGTGGTTATCACCGAATATAGGGTGCGTTTGGCTTAACAGCCACGCACAAGGGTGCGTTTGGCTGTCCGGGTCGGGTGCGTGAGTTTAATTGCGGGGACAGCTGGGAAATAGCCGAGAAAAGGGCGTGTTTGGTTTGTTTGGTTTAAACAGCCGGGGGCTGTTGGGTTTGGCTGCGAAAGCCGGGGTGCGTGCGTTTGAGTGTGTTGACACCGAAATAAAGTGAGTTTGTTTAACACAAAGATATAAATTGTTTCATTTAATCGATTTATATAAGTTGTGATGAAAAGTATTATAACTTGCGCGGTCTAGTTAAAATACGAAATAAATATTAAAACGGAATTTATATAGGTTAAAAGAGATATTGGATATATCTGAGACGAGAGTTGGACAAAAAAAATGGACTTTGGTGCCTTTATGAAACGGATAATATAAAACAGAAAATAGAACGTGGGATTCGGAATTCGAGACTTTGATAAGTTAGACTTTGGTTTACAAAATATAACAAATTATATTTTGACGGACGTTTAGACATAAAACGGGACTTCTAACTCCCAATAACGAAGAAACTGGATCGAAATCAGAATATACACTTTAGTTATAAAATAGGTTATTTTTAATAAATATTAAAAATGACAGATTTATTAATTAAATGATTTGATCACTTTCGAGTCCGTTTCAGCCTTCCGGCGAAACACGAAAGTTGTTCCGTATGGCATTTTACCTTGCCGCGAGGCTTATCATCTTAGAAATTGAGAAAGTTTAGGATGGACCGGAAAATATATATAACAAAAATATACTAAGGGTAAGGTTTAAGAGACGCGCAAGTGGATTTCTCATCACATGTATAATGACTGCATACATAATAAAAATATGTAGATTCGTGGTAATCGATGTACGTCATCGTTGATCCGTATATTATACGTGTATTATAATCGACACGACATAAATATAATGGTCTACAGGTCGAGATCGTGTTGCAGATTCAGTTGTGATTTAATTGTGATTAAATGATCGTGTCTTTAATCAATGTGAGTTCCATAAGCCCGCTTTTCAATCTTTTGAATGTTTTATAACCCGCGAGGGGGATACATGCTTGTCTACAAAATCTTATATTTGGTTATCTTATAGCAATGTGATTGTTTTTAAAGGATTTTGTGAATTTATAGCCCCATGTTTTACTCGTTTTACATATATTTGGGGTGAGAACATGCTTGTTGACAAATGCATTTACAGGATTGTTTACAAATTGGTTTACATACTTATTTGCATAGTTCGCTATGGTAATGCATTATTTGATTCATTTTGGTCACAAATGCATACTTTACATTTGAAATAATTTCGGATTAGCTTAGGCTAATTGAACTGATAGCAATAAAACTACTGCCCGGGTGTTCTTGGAGGGGACACCGGTAACGGGAGTACATATTTTTACATTACTGCCCGGGTGTTCTTGGAGGGGACATATACGCATTACATACTGCCTTCGGAGTGTTCATGAGGGGACACCGGTAAACGGAGAGTAAATAATACTCATTATTTGTATCCCGGCCCAAATTATAGGGTACATACAAGTCCCTACGTCACAGCGTCAGAACTGTAAATCACTTGGAGGGTGAGCGCGAATGTATGAAAAAGATCTATTCGGTTGTGATCCCTGATTCGGGCGATTAGCGAACCACATGGTAAAATGAACCATATAGATCTATTAGGGATGACAACCCGTTCGTGTGAAGCTATCCACCAGTTAAACTAACGTTATAACAGTCGATATTGATTGGGGACTACAGGGCCCCCCGACACATACATACTTGGAACATTTTGGTGACCATTAACATCTGTCATGCATTACCTTAAAACATCTTTTGGATAAGATTGTAACTTTTGATGACATAAAATGGTGTTAAGCAATTCTTTATAAATCTTTGGGATTTTTACATAGTACTGTGATATACAGTGGATTACATTTATATTTAAACATCTATGAACTCACCAACTAATGTTGACAACTTTTAAAGCATGTTTTTCTCAGTGAAATAGGATGCTTGGACTATTTGATGTGCATTGGAGTCTGTACATTCAAGCTTTTCATTGTGATGCAAATTATGGGACAAATGTATTATTAGATTTAGATTTTATTGAATCAACAAATGTTATTTATTCAAACGACACCTAGAGGTCGTTCTCTTATATCTATTGCTGTGTATTACGAAGTAACACCCCATTTGGTATTCCGCTGCGTTGTAAGTGATTTTTGGGGGTGTTACAACCTAGAATTTCAAAGCCACGGTTTACCTCCCAAATTGATGTCAATAACGATTTGTCAAAACCAGTCACAACACATTATTTGCCTAAGGAGAGAGAATCTGCTGTTGTAAAACTTCATCACATGATTGCACCTGGCTCATTTAGGTATAGCTCAAATGACATGGTTTATAATCACTACCTAGAGAAAGCTAAGAAAAAGACATAAGAAAGCGGTAGGAATTCAAGACCTAGTGTGATGCCTTCTGCTAGAAGTCACGAAAGCACAAGCTAATGGGTAGCAACAAAAACTAGGATCAATAACCAAAAGTTTAGGAAATTGGCCTCATATACAGAGTAGTTACGTGCACGACAAAGACTGTGCCCATAGCAGAAACACTCTAGGAATCAGAAAATTTTTCTGACTACAGAGGGATAAAAACCAAACATGTTGTTTTGCTCGACATGACAGAAATGTGTCTTTATGCAACATGCTCATTGTTAACAAAATCCTGAATGGGTTCCACTCAGCTGCTAAGGTTCCATCCCATAAGACAACAACGAGATACAAACCCGTAGAGCAAACAAGTGTTGCAAAGAAAACAAAAAGATAAATCCCAAAAGGAGATAGGTTTTCAATCAAAAAGACTTCCGTTGTGCATGAGAAAACAATGACTCCTAGATCTTGTCTTAGGTGGAAGCCGACGGGTAAAATTATCAAGACAGTTGGTCTTAGGTGTGTTCCTACTGGAAAGATATTCACCTTTAGCACAACCAAGGTTGACAGTCAACCCACAAATGGTTCAAATAAAGATATCACTAACCAATATGAATGCGAACAAACTCTTGATGTCAGTGCAGGTAATCTTAACTTAAGTGTAGGTACATCTTTCAATCCTAAAAAGGAAGGACTCATAGTTTGGTCGCTGAAAAGACTGATATCTCATAAACTAGGGCATCAAGGAATTTTGATCTGATGAACAAGCAATGACTTCTGATCATAACAGTTCAGAACTCGGAATTCACGACCACAACAATGAACCGTCCAGTTCAAAGCTGGTTCCAAAAGTTGTTCCTCTAGCAGTCAAGACAACTACATCATGAAAAGAGTTGGAATTACTATTCCACCATCACATAACACTGTTGAGGTCAACTTGAAAATATTTTTTATAAAACCAAATACAAAAATATAACATTTCAAAAAGAAAATACGAAATCAAAAAATCAGAAAATGCTTCACAAAAATATTCTTCTCGACATGTCTCTTGGAATCGATAACATTTACGTACCTAGAAATGTTGATTAACATCGACATGGGCGTGTAAATGAAGTTCGAATAGGAGTTTCAAATGCTTTCAAAACATGTCATTTCTAATTTTTCTTTATGACTTGTAATTTTTCTTTATGTCAGTGCGCTTATCCTTAAAGTTAGAAGAGAAGTCTTCTAACATTTGGTTTTTCAAAATGTTGAACACAATTTTTTAAGAATTTCTTAATGACAATTCAAAATCTTTCAAAATTGTGTGTTCAACACTCCATCCCTTATATAGTATTACAAGACAATTCTTCTACATTTGATGACATTTTCAAAATGAGTCAATGTTTGAGGGGGAGTTTTTCGAAAAACAAAGTTTTAATGTTTGTGGATACTCTAGTTAAATTCTTTTGGTATTCAAAACATTTACACTAAAGTCTTAATAACAACTCCGTAATAATGATGACTACTCAATAGATTATATGTTATAAGATGATTTCGTAGTTGAGCATAATTTTTCAAGAATTCTTCAATGACAATTCATAATCTTTCAAAATTGTGTGCTCAACAAGGCTAACCCTCAAGTTTATATTTATTTTACAACTTGGTATCATTTTTGGTGTTAAACATATGTAAAATTGAGGGGGAGCAAGTTAATGTTCCATATAATTCATGCTAAGTATAAAAGTTTTCTCCATGGAATTTTCATGACAAATTTTAATCACATGGTATTTCAAAAACTAAGTGAATTAGTATTTAAAATAAGGGGAGAAATGTAATTAAAATGTGATCTTGAAAATAATAAGTGATCTAATCGACTCAAAGTGCTGTTTATATTCTTCGGAAAAGGTTTTATGGTTACGATCTCATACCCAACAACATCTTAATTTCATGATGATTCTGAAGTCATAAGGTGGTTAGGTTAGGTATTAGTCCTATGATCCAACCAGAACCGGAGGGATCTACCCAAGGACACTTTATAGTTAGAAATAGCAGTCCTTAGGTATGATTGGAGATGAATGAGTATAAGGGAATAATGCCGACTAAGATTGAGCTAACATTGGAACAATCACAACAAGGTGTTAGTAATTGACGCATGGTTAAAGCATTGAAGGTTCGAAGAATGAAAAAGAAATGTATGGTTAAATGGTGAAATAAAGACCCTCCCTAACACCTTAGACATAAATCAGGCAATAGACATAATCTACTCGTTTTCACAGAGAATTATGATATTGTAAGAATTGACATCATGGACCAGTGTGCAATGCACAACCTTTCCCAGCCATTCGAGTTTTTTTTTTCTTCATAAAGAAAACTTGTCTCTATTTGTCCTGGAAGATACACACGTTATCTTTTGACTTTCCTCATCTCTGAGTTAGTTAATATTAATTAGGTGGCATCTGCTCCAGCACTCTGAGTTATAAACCAAATGCACTAAATCGAGTATAGAGCTAAGAAGATAGTAAAATTAAAATCTCATTGGGAACAATTTCCATGGAGAACACTGTTGAGCACCAAAAGGTTTCATAAGCTGCTAAACAAGAGTCCTACGCAACTTATCCTTGTTTTTGCAGACACATCTGAGTGATACTTAAGTGTTCACCGTTGAAGTTGAAATCTGCTTGAGATTACAATGTCTAAACATGCTCTTGGTAGGGTGACTTGTGAGGTTCTCGAATGAATCAAAACTTGTGTCAACTGGAAGAAACAATGGTTGCGATTCTAAATTGTGAATCAATACTTGTTCCAGTAAATTGGAATGATTGACTCAATCAGAAATTATTGTTAACTATCGATTCACTCATATCTGTTGTCTGCGTTTAGCCGTTAACGTATTCAAGAACAAGCAAGTACGATGAATATAATGCATACGCGTTAGAGGATTAAAAACTTTGAGCTGGAAACCCCTTGTCAAGGGGGTTTTTTAATAATGAACTCCCCTGTTCATAGGGTACAGTGATTTATACTGTAAAACGGTCCTCACAGAACCGGAGGTTAATGCAACCGAATCTCGACGAATGACAAAGCCATATTCGTCCATATCTGCTGTTTATCACTAACATTTAAATGCAGGTACAAACGACGGTGTTGCAGCCTCATTCCAGCAGAGTCAGATTCATTACCACATGTTCATGCTCAAACTACAAAGACATACTATAAGCATCAAGATTTAAGAATCAAGAAAGCTCAAGTATTAAAGACAAAGACTTCTACAAACTATGATAAACAAGATCTTCCTTTAAGATATCAAGTCTATCAAGGGAGATTGTTAGCAAGCTTTTAAGATGATGAAAAGTATGAGCATGTTGGTCAAGACACAAGATCGCAAGATGGCAAAGATGATCAAGACTGAAGGATAAAGATTTAAAGATCTCGAACGTAAAGACGAAGTCAAAAGATAATGAAAAAGGCTCAAGATCAAAGATCACACAGCATGAAGGAACAAGCCTACAACATAATAAAGACCAAAGACTCAAGAGATTAACGACAAACGCAATCTCATTGATCTCATGAAGGAGTGTCACAATGAACTCACTTCGGGGGAGATTGTTAGCCTCAAAATATTGAGTCGAACAAGAAGTTTGTTTATTAGGAATATTAGATCTTGGTCATTTATTAAATAGACTTGAACGGGAATCAGGCTCATTAATTAATCTAATATTGTATGTGTTAAGGACTAAGGTCCAAAGTAATCACGAGCCCATCCCATGATCAAACACCACACGGTCCAACAAAATCCTTACAATTGCCGCCCAATTGGTGGTATAATACCTCCCTTTCCAAGTATGGAGAGGGTTCGTTTGGTCTTATTTGTTCACACACATTTGCAAGATTCAACCATTCCATTTTTCTCTCTTTATTTCTCTCTCTAACTTCTCTCTAAAATTCTTTCATATCTCCTATCTTATTTTTCTTATCATCACGATGAAGTGAAAGTGTTCTTGGGTTACCGACACAAGCGCTTCTCGGGAGGCAACCCGTGTTTATCTTATTAGTAGTAATAATATATTAGTTTAATAGTAATAATGAATAAGTGTGGGGGAGTGTGTCTTTCCTTGTTGTGTTTTGTAGGTGCTCTTTTTTGCTTGCAGGATTTCCTATGATCGTGAAGATCGCTGTGCTTGTTTTCAATCCTCCAATCACTTGGTCTCCGATCAGTTTCATGTTATATCTTGGGAAATCCTCAATCTTGATCATATATATATTGGCTCCCCTTTCACACTTGGAGTTTTAAGCATTTGCCTTTTTTGTTCTTAAGTGTGGGGGTGGCACCTGACATTTTTAAACATTGAGGCCAATGTTTAGTTCTAAGTGTGTGGGGGGGGATTTCTATTGAAATTAATCTTACATGTACCTGTCTGTGTCCCACGCAACACCGTTTTAACCAATATATTGTTTTCTTAGTTTTAAAAAAAATGAAAAATGATGAAAAAATGATATAAAGATATGTAAATAAGTAGGCCCGTAGAACTAGGAAGATTTTGACTTGACCGAGTGTTTCACTCTAGCTTTCCCCTTAGCTTTCGAGACTAAGCATTTGTAAAACTTAAAATTTTTGCAAAGAATAAAAAATGATAGAGTTGAATAAAAGTTAGATGCTAAGCGTGGAGAAGTTGGATCTCTTTAGAGCTCATAGAGGTTAATTGTGGCTTTTTGCTCCCATCAGCTTAATAAAAATAATAAATAAATAAAGTTGAACGGTTTTTACGATTTTTAGTTTTTAATCCCTTCGTAGAGATTCCTTCTGATGAAAGTAAGGTACATATCGAGGTTCTGTCAGTGTTGTGGGGAAATAGGCTACCGATTCCTGATAGTTCGCTCCCGTTGTATATGTAGTTAAAAGACCACAGGACTTGAAATTTGGCTATAATAATAATAATAATGTGACAAACCAAAGCCTAAATAAGACCATTGTTTCCTGTCGGTTCGGTCTCGATGTTGCATTCGTTTAAAGGGTGGAGGTAATAAAAATAATAATATTAATCTGAGACTAATAAAAGTTTTCTGTTTCCTGACGGTTTGCTCCCGTTGTATCAGCCTTCAAAAAGATCGAGGATAGTCCCGAGGTCGAAATAAGACTACTGTTTCTTGTCGGTTCGCTCCCGATGTTGCAGTTGTTTAAAGGACCGAGGGCTAATATTATTGCTAAATAATAATAATAATAATAATAATAATAATAATAATAATAATAATAATAAAGCTAAATTTTGACTCCCGAGTTATATAAATAAAGCTTCCGTCTTTGGACTTGTAGTTGAGTTGTTTCAGATGAAATAAAAAGGATAACCCCTAAATCATGAGAAATCGGAACCTTAATGTGGACCTTATTCTTAGCAAATCGTCTCTTTAGGAAAGGATTTCAAACTAATTATGGTTCAAACCGGTCTCCTTTATATTAATAAGGCCATAATTTATTTGTCATAAAAATAAATTAGAGGATTTAGGAATAAAGAAGCGAAAAGTAGATATGCTTACACAATTAGCATTTATGAATAGTGTTAGCATCTAATTTTATATTTAGCTGTGATTTCGTTTTAAGCTTTGTTTGGGGATTGTGAAAATCAAGGATGACAAAATCCCATTCTCAAAGCCTTTTAAATAAATTTTATTAAAATTTTATCTTAGTTTTTTTATCTATTATTGAATAAGTAGTTAAAACCGGGGCAATTTAGAAACAAATGTTTTTAAAACCCTCTTGATGGACCTTTTCTGTTCTTATTTGATGTGAGGGATAATAAGTTAGGGGGTTAAAATATTTTCTTTCTTGGCGTGTTTTATAAACATTGCGTGTGGGACCAACAATGGCTTAGTGTGGGAGAATTTGATATGTGGTTAAACACACATCATTTATACCCCAGAAAACACTATAAATCAGACTAATAATACTAAAATATGGATAATTCTATTACAGATATGTTTTTATTGTGTTATTATGTCTTGCAGATACTAAGGATTAAAAACGAAGCAAAAATGGTAATTTTTGGGTGACTTTCGACGACGTTTTCACATTTATCGAAATTCAAATGAACCCGAAAAAATTCCCCGAGCATACCACTAGAAAGAGCACGAAATTACGAGTCCAACGGTACCAGCCTTTCTATCTGAAACCCTTCTTATTTGAACCCTGCCACGTTTTAAATTGGACCTTTATATTATTGAACCTAGTCCAATTCATATAGGGGTTAAATATAAAACTTTGTATATGTTTAATGAAGCTATGCCCAACTCAGTTGGTAAACTTAGTTGGGTTAAGCCTCACACCACCTGGTCCCGAGTTTGATCCGGCTTAGGCTGGGTTTAGGACTTGTCCACGTCAGCGCCACGTGGTACCACGTGGCTGCCACGTCAGCCTCCATGTCAGCAAGTGGGTCCTACTTGCTAACGGGGCTGATGACGTGGCTACCACGTCAGCAATAATGTGACAGTGGGACCCACTTCGCCACGTGGCGACGGCTACCCAATGAGGGGCTGTCGCGTGGCAATTCTAATGATTGGTACAAGGTATTGCAGGTACGAGCTTCGATTAGTACGATGTTGCAAGTCTGGCAAGGTGGAAAAGGTTAGGTACTAGGTTCAGACCTAGGTCAGTACGAGGTTCAAAAAGATCCTCCAATAGGAGGTTGACACGTGGCAAAAACGCGTCAGTATGAGGTTCGTTATACAAGCCAATGATTGTTGCAGAGGCAATGATTGGTTGTCAGCTGGTGTAGTACGAGGTTCGGGATCCCATGCCAATGATTGGCAATGATTATCCTTCTAGAAGGACACGTGTCAAGTTTCTAAGGAGGGCATCCCTGGTATTTATTGAAAATAGAGGGTTTTAAAGCGTGGAAATGACTAAAATACCCTCAACAGAATGGGCTATAAATTGAGCTTCAGATCCAGACGTGGGGAGAAGTTAGTTGATAGGTGTTTTTCATTTCAATTTCATATAGTAGCTTTACTTTTGTATTTAGACTAGTTTTATGTAAAAGCTTTTTAAAGCTTATTATTCTAGCTTATTGTAAGGATCTTATTTACTTAATGAAGATGAAGATTTTGGATATCACTTGAGCTTATTCTTTCTCTAGTCCTCTTATTTTAGTTTCTTTTCTTTCTAGCTTATTTTTAAATAAGCTAGTTTTGGCTTATTGCTCTCATATCTAAATTTCACATAATCAAATAAGTTTCTTTAGCTTATTTGATTTGATTTAAGCTTATATTAAATCAAAATAAGCTTTGTTTATTTTTGATTTATTTTCTTGTCTTATTTTTGAATAAGTAAAATTTATTGCTTGATTCGATTGCTTTTCTCTCCTAGCTTTTATATTTGGCTAAGCTTATTTAGTTTATTCGATTCAAAGCTTTTAGGAGTATAGATCTAGCTTATTTAAGCTTATTCCTTATTGTGTAGTTTTCGAATAAGCTATTTATCAGCTTATTCGATTAGCTTCATTCGAGCTTATTAAAGTTTGCATTTTTGGATTATTATTTCTTAGATCTAGTCCTTAAACATACCTGATCCGAGTTCACTTGATTGAACACCTTAGTTTCGGGTAGATCTAGAGCTAATAATAATAGATCTAGTGATTTTAGTTTATGTTTAGTTTAAAAGTTTGTTGCTTTTTCAAGTAGATCTAATTTTCATTTGCTTATTAGTTTATCTAGATCTTATCCTTAATCATACCCGTCTCTCGTTCGATTTTATAAATTGAACACCTTAATTTCAAGTGGATTAAGATCTAAAATTGTTTAAAAATAGGTTATTGTCTTTAGTTTTAATTCTTAGCTTACTATATCTTGTTTAAATTAACTTGTCTTGTTTTATTGTTGATGAATTCGATTCTACTCATTGGCGTGGAGCTTAAGGGTTCATAAGCTAGTTAAATTTTCGAGTTTGGAGCTTTATTTAGTCTTTATTAAGCTTATAGTTAATAAATTATTATTTAGTAAAATAAAAACTAATAGAGAAATAAACTAGGTATTTTAGTTTATGTAATCGGGAGGTTTAATATTCGATTTCGGTTCATCATTCGGTTCTACTTTTTTCTCATTTTATTTAGTAGTATAATTTAGATTAGCTTATTATGTCTTTAATTGCTTATTTGTTTGCTAGTATGCTTAGTGAGTAGTTTTCTCATATGCTTGTTAAGTGTTAAATTGTATAGTGAATTAAGTGTGATTATAAAAGTTGAAATATTGATTAGTGATTTTTGGATTACATAGATTAGTCTTTTGGTTATTCGAGCGGGCAAAAGCCATAAGAATAATTAGGCATTAATTTAGTAATCGATATCTTGACAAAAATTATTTTCAAAATAAACCAACATTGTGAGAAGATAATTTATCTAAAATATATTAATTCATCGATAAGGATTTAATTATATATTTAATTCATACTTAAGAATCTAGACAATTCACTTAGCAAGCATATCTTTATATATATATCTCTTCGTTTATTGCTTGCTTATTGTTATCTAGCATTCTATAGTTTATTTTTGTTATATATTTAGTTTAAAACCAAAAACAAAAATATTTGGCAATCAAGCATCAAACATAACATTTTTGTGAATTTCAAATTCATCTCTTGATGGGACACGACACCCGGAAGATTGACTATTACTTTTTCTAAAGTAATTTTTATCCAACGTGATTACTATATTATATTACTCAACTAGTGTTTCGACACGAATCATGGTTACATGTTGTGGAGTTGGAGGAAGGTTCGCCCTTTAATTCGGCAATTCATATGGTCTCGTATTGGAGCTTGTAGTACGGTGTCAGTTTGGTTCGATCGTTGGTGCTCGTTGAGTCCTTTATTGCAGCTTGTTTCGCCTTGAGATATTCATAAACATGTCTTCCATAGTTAAAGATGTTATTACTAATGGAAGTTGGAGTTGGCCGAATGCATGGCTAGTGAAGTACCCATATCTCTTTTCGATCACGACTCCTACTCTTGTTCCTAATGCTATGCATCAGTTAACTTGGAAAGCTCTCAATGATGTGTATACTACTTTCTCGGTTGCTACTATTTGGGATTGTATTCGACCTAGAGGGAACAAGATTGATTGGTATAATTTGGTGTGGCTCTCCCATAACATTCCTCGCCATGCGATTCACTTATGGTTGGTTATAAAACGGAAGCTAAAGAGTCATGATTCCTATGACCATATTTTCTTCTTTGAATGTATATTTTCTTTCAGATTTGGGATCATTTAAAGATTTATGCTAGAATCTCTAATGCTTCGTCCTTATTGGATCTGATTGTGGATTTTCACACTTCATTGTCAAGGAAAAGGTCGGCTAGAAGTGTTTTTCCAAAGCTTGTTTTCAGTTGTTACTTCATATGGCAAGAATGGAATTATAGGCTTTTCTTTAGAAGAGACCAGAAGATCAAGTTGTTGATGTGATAAAGTCTACTATTCATCTCAAGCTTCTTTCGTGTAAATTCGAGAAGACGAATAATGTGGAGACTTTCTTGCATCTTTGGAAGTTGCCTAGGTCCCTTATCTGGTCTCCTCATTTTAGGTTTATGATCGTGTTGTTTTTTGGTTGAAGAAGAGCTTATCGGATGCTTATATGGCTTTTGGTAGTGATCGTTGCTTTGGGTATATTCATAGAGCTGAGTGCCATGTGGGAGCTGTACTCTTTTTTCTTCTCCAAGGTTTTTTCATTGGGTTTTTCTTAGGAAGGTTTTTTAAGGAGGCAGTCTCAATGGCGTATTATACCCCTAGTTTGCAGTTGTCGACTTGTTTTGGTGACTTTTGTTCCTTGAAGTGTTTTTTTCCTATTTGGGGGTGCTTGTTAGTGTATGGAGTTAATTGTATTCGTTTTGTGGCAAGTCAAATACGATTAATGTTTGTTCAAGCGTTATTTGAGGTTAATGTGTTGCTTTAACCACATTCCATTTCTACTTAACTTTTATGTGATTAATATATTTTACTGGGGTAATCCCCTTTACAAAAAAAATCAATCTTAAGACCAAAAGTGAATAAATAAGTTTGATGAAATAACTCGATCAAGAAAAAGATAAGAAATTCATCCTTCAAAATCCTTTACAAAATATAAATCGATATTGATATAAAAGAAATTTTTTATGTAAAAACTCGTATATATGAAATTTTTTATCACCCCACTTTAAAGATGGAAATTTCATATTTACCCAAATGTGTTTTAAACTCATTGTACATTATGTATTAATGGTTGCATTTTGGGTATATATGAAATTAATCATCAAAGTAGGGTGATATATGAAATTAATCCTAATTATTATTTGTACTTATATCATAATTACAAAATACTAAACACGAGCAAATTATTATATGTTCGTATACTAATCTAAAATTTTAAAATAAATCAAATTCTTCTGTAAACCCATACGTGCACGAGACTTATAGCTATTATGTATATATGTGTGGAAGATTTTAGCACGCATGATTTCCCTCTTTCTCTTTAGGAATAATTATGTCTATCTACGGTTTTTTTGCAATTTCTACGATATTCAATGTGCATAGTTCGTCTTTTAGTATGTATAATAAATTAGATTATAACGAGTGTTAAATGCTTTGAAATAAGAGCATTTTATAATCTAATTAATCAAACTCGACCTGACTTGTTTCAAAAGCTATATAATAAAAACATTGTTCTTTGTCCCATGTGATCATGTTTCCTCGCTCCGCCATGCATATGTGATAATTTGGCTTAAGCTATGTTGGTTTTTAGTCAACCAATAACCCGGTTACTAGAGCGGATAACTTCGAAACAAGAATAAACACACAACGTTGCTTCTATGTATCGACACAAAATAAATAACACGAGCACAAGTAATATAACCCTATTCGAATGCTTGATTAAGTATTGAAAGAATGATGTGACAAGATCCCTCCCCCTCACCTCCTTTTATAGAGATGAGGGGGAGAACAAACCCTAAAACACATGGGCTGGACTTAGGAAACAAGTTAACCCACGACCCTTTATTTGACTAATAACGAACTTAACACTTGACTACCCTGGATTTATGCTAAAATAAAGACTAAACTCAACAATTTTCACCTAAGGCTTTATATTAGCCTACACCAACATTTAGCAACTCCAAGCAATGTCGTAACTTGAGTCCGAGTACCACCTTCGTCAAGGCATCCACAACATTGTGTTCAGTACCCACCTTCAGAACTTTAACCGTCTTTGCTTCCAAGACCTCTCTGATAAAGTGATAACGCACATTCATGTGCTTAGTCCGTTCATGAAAAACATGATTTGGCAATAAGTGGATTGCACCCTGATTATCACAATTAACTGCCACAGTGTTAAGCTCTACGCCCAACTCTTCTAAGAGTCCTCTTAGCCAAATAGCTTCCTTCACAGCTTCCGTAAGAGCCATATACTCCGCCTCTGTAGTTGAAAGAGCCACCACGTGTTGTAGCGTTTCCTTCCAGCTTACAACACATCCCTGTAATAAAAATGCGTAACCAGTGATAAACCTACCTTTATCCGGATCCTTAGCATAGTCTGAATCAACAAAACCTGTTACGTCCACATGGTTTCCATGATTTGTCCCATACACCAAACCTACGTTTGCAGTACCCCACAAATATTTCAAAATCCACTTTACTGCTTCTCAATGATTTTTACCCGGATTCGCCAAATATCTGCTAACTACATTTACCGCATACGCTATGTCTGGCCTCGTGCACACCATCAAGTACATTAAGCTCCCAACCGCATTTGCATACGACACCTTACTCGTCCTTTCAACATCACAATCCCTAACCGGAAAATCCTTCAACGATAGCTTGAAGTGCCCATCCAATGACATCTTAACCGATTTCCTATTGTCTATTCTAAAATTATTTAAAATCTTAGAAACGTACACGGATTGTGTCACCCTCAGAATCTTGTGACTCTGATCCCTAATGATCTCCATACCAAGAATCTTCATTGCTTCCCTAACCTCCTTCATGTCGAACTCCTTTTTAAGCAAAGACTTGGTAGACCCAATCTCAGCCTTGCTCTTACAAGCAATCAGCATATCATCTACATATAACAACAGATAGATATACTCACCTCGTGCATGTCACACCCCGACAATGGCGAAAACTCAAGAATGCAACATAATGATCAATCATAACACAAGATACAAAATAGAGAAAACTACATTGCATAAACTCCAAGTGCTATGAAGACCATCAACCTCGAACAACCTCGAGTGATGTCCCAAATCGTAACTAAAATCTACAATCTTTTATAATTAATCAAATGCCCTCTCAGGGGTCCAAAATCTAAACTTAATCTAAAACATCCAAATACAAGAATCAAAACAACAAGCAAGCAAGACTTTACACGAAATTCCACTCGGGATACTTCTAATTCTGCTATTAAAATCACCAAACTACTCTTCTTTCACTTCACCTAAAAATGATACTCGAAAACGTCAACAATAATGTTGGTGAGCTCGTAGGTTTGGGGAAAACCCAGTCGTTGTGCCAATATCTCCAACAGTTGGACAATTGTGCAATATGACAGTGAATACATGTAAAAGCACTCAATCCCATGACTTTGCATTCCCATTAATCATGTACCGTGACCTAGCATCCCCGCTAGTCATTAATCTAACATATACCAATGCTCTTGGGGTCGCAACCCCGATGTCACGCGCACCTAAAGCCTACCATCTGGAGCTATATATAGGACGGAAGATCACAAGTCCCACACAGAAGTTCCACACATAAAGTTCCACACATCATATTCTACTAAAACTCATATCTTTCACATAGCAGTCATAGGCACATAACATTGTCCCAAAAATAAAACCACATTTCGCACAGTTCCGAAAAACAGTTCAAAACACATTTGAGTATCATTTTCCCCCAATGGAAAAGATTTGAAAAACTGGGGCTACGAGAAATCACCTCAAGCAGCAAACTCAATGTCACACAAGAAAATGCAACGACATCCGAACACGACCCAGTCCAATTAATGTTCCACACAGACATTTATTTCCAAAACAGTGTTCAGGTTTGATGCATAGAGTTCAGATGCATGTTGTACGGTTATCCTTAACGATATTGTGGTGTGATGGTTGACAACTTAACTTCAAAAATATCACACTTCCAACTCATTCCGTAGCATAATATATATACTTATACTATTTAATAATATAGTAGAGAAATATAAGAGAATTCTTATAATAAGCACTTATAATATACTTCGGTAAGTCCATTCGGTACTCTTAGTTACAATTAATTCATCATTTAAATATAAGAAACGGAACGTTTAATTATACTAAACAATTTAGAAAAGTTTCAAAAAGTACATTTTTTTCTTTTAGTCAACTTATTAAAATAATAATATTTTATTATTTTATTAAAAATCACGTTTTGAGTAAAATTACTAAGTATAGACTTTTTACGAAATTTTGACATGACCCGTACGTCTATACAACGTTTTCCAAGGTTTTTAAACCTTTATTTCAAACAATTTCCACAAATTCACCATTTTCTGACAAAATGCCAAAAATCCATATTTCTCAATGTTTACCAAAACGTATTTCCCAAATGACTTTCAATATCAATTCATAAGTATGTCCCATTTTCCAAAGTTCGCCAAAACTCATAAATGACTAATTTACGCTTATTGGGCCTTAAGGCCCAATAAGGATCCATTAAGATATTCATATGTATAATATATACTTTAGGCCCAATACCAAAGCTCATTAGTGAATATAAGCCCAAAACAATAGCTAACAAAATAATCCGGACCACAATAAGCCCAGAATAAGCCACGGCTTATTGAGCTTATTGGGCCGTGAGCCCTTAAGCTCCCAAAACCAATCCACTAAGCTTGAAAATAAGCTAATAAGCTACGTAGTATATTCAGTTATCACCATAAGCTATCAAAATAGTCCACAAAAATACGACATAAGAGGTAAATAACCAAAAATACCCTTCTTGTATTTTCCCTTTTTGCCGTGAGCTAATAAGCTCAAAATAAGGTCAAAATTTGCTTAATAATAAGCCAAATAATCCAATATCCAAAATAAGCTTCATAGCAAATAAATGTTTTTCAACCATCACGACCACGACAACAAAACTAACAAAACCTCACTTTCTTTTCCCTTTGTTCGAACCCCAAACCAAACCTTTATAACCTTTCGCAAACTCTTCATTTTTGATTTTTAACAAACATACCGTACAACTAGCTTCTATGCATCATTTAACACAAAAAAGTACAAGTTAAATCAAGATTTAGAAAACATATAATTAGGGTTTTGAAAAGCTAGAATGAAAACGAACCGACTATCCAAACGTAGTTTAAACAATAACCCGAATACTAGAAACAACCCGAAAGTACCTAAACTCTCATGTTTTTGATCAAGATAGAAAAAAAAGGTGTGTGTGTGCTTAGGTCGGACGCAAGAAGACAAAGAAAGAGAGAAAGAGATTTTGACTTTTGAAAGTAAAAACATGAATTGTGTGTGTTTAGGATAGATACAAATGTATATAGTACTTGGGATGATGGACCATTGTTGCTAAAATCTTACCTCCTTGTCTCCCCTTTGGATCGAGCCGATTATAGCATCCAAGGAGGGGTCGGGATGCTTTCTTTTTGTGTCGGGTTCACATAAAACTCAAAAACCTTGATCGTAAATTTTTCCCCGAAGTTACTTAGCATTTTTATTCACTTTAAAAATAATTTTCCCATAACTTAGAGTATTTACATGACACATTTCCAATTAAAATTTCCCAAAACTCATTTTGAACATTAACAGACGTGTCAGGACTTGTTTTCGGCGTTTTACGCTATTCACAGGTCAAACCACCCGGAACATAATCAACAAAATAATACCCTCTAAAAAAGATTATTATACACCATAAAATACCTCAATCATATGAATTCACCACCGTCAACACGGTACGGGTTCTAACAAAATTGACAAAAGTCAAATAGTCAAAGGACTAAATTAGAACATTCAAACCACAAAAGAGGGCAAGGTTTACATTCTACCCTCCTTAAAAGAATTTCGACCCCAAAATTCAGCTACTACCAGCACTAAACAGATGCGGATACTTGAGTTTCATTTGGTCTTCACGCTCCCACGTGAATTCAGGTCCACGTTTCGAATTCCACCGGACCTTGACGATGGCAATTCTACTCCGCTTAAGTTTCTTGAAACCTCGTTCCAAGATTTCCACAGGTTCTTCTAAAAAATTCAACTTAGCATCAACTCGAATCTCATCCAAAGGTACTTGCAGTGTTGGGTCAGCCAAACACTTCTTAAAGTTCGACACGTGGAACGTGTCATGTGTTAGCCTTGATTTTTAGTGAAGCTGGCGTCTTACACGTGAATTGGACTAGTCTTGGACATTGCGTGTCACGCAGGGGTCATTTATGTAAACTATGAATACTTTGCTTTTTCTTTTAGTATAAATACCGCTCGTGGCTCTCCATGAGGAGTGGTAGATGTTCACTTGTATTTTTCTCTTTTCTCTTCTAATCTAACCTTCCTTTTTTGTGTTCATCTCACCCTCTCTCTACTTTCTCTCACTAAAACTTACAATGATTCATCTTATATATTTTGATCAACCAAGACCCCCCGAAAAGGTGTTTTTGATCCCCGTACAATTGGTATCAAGAGCTAACCGTGAACACCATTCAACTCCTTAGGTAGTCTGATACAGGTCGTTTTCACAACGCGTTTATCAAATAAACCCTTAGATATACCAAATACAGGTCGTTTTCACAACGCGTTTATAAAATACACATACGTGTATGCAAGCTATGTATCATACAAATTATTCTTAGGAAAGAATAAAAAGTAATCAACACGGGTATCGTTTTCCTCGGTGAGAGGTGAATGGAAATCTACGTTCAAGTTGTAAATCGAGCTTGATTGTCATTTAAGTTTTTGGTTTTGGTTTTAAACTATTTTTATACTAAAAATTAAACTAATATTAATTCTAAGATTAAAAACTACAAGGTTAAACTAAAATTGATCTAAAAGATATAAATGACAAATATGCTTGCTAAGTGACGTGAAATGTTCCTTAAGTGCGGGCTTAGGTTTAACGAATTAAAATCCTTAGAAAACAAGTTTCAAGAAATTAAATGACAAGTAAAGTAAAATGCTTTTTAAAAATAAATGACAAGTATTTAAATTGCATTAAAAGTAAATGACGGTATGTAAATTGACTATTAATTTTTTAAACCTTTTTAAAACCGCACTTAAATTCCAAATCACTAATCACTTAGCAAACACAAGTTAAACTACTCACTACGCATCATGATCAAATAAGCAAAGCAAAACATTTTAAATTAAACTACACTATTTAATTGAAAAATGATAGAAAATAGGACCAAATTGAAGAGCCGCAAATAAACGATAACCACCCGATCTTACAAACTTAATAAACAAATAAGTTTATCACTTTTAAGCTCTACTTCACTAATTAGCAAATAAAGGTGTCAACTTTATCTACTAATTACTTTCATAAAAACTAAAAAGATCAAAACTTTATCAATTTATCAGCCTTATAAGACCCTTAAGCTCCGGCCTTAGATGTAGAAAGATGTAATACGAAATAAGACATGAAAAGTTAGGACAAAATAAGCTAATAAGATGAAAAACCTTTTTAGAAAAAATAAGATATTTTGAAAACTAAATTTTGTAAAAATAAAACTAGATTAAATCTATATATAAAAAACTACTTTTGAAATAAAAACTAGAATAAGCTAAAAATCTATAAATGCTTATTTGAAGAAAGGATGAAAAATATAAGCTTATAAATAAGCCACTTCTCAAATATAGCTACAAGTACCCTTCAAAATAAGCCCTAGCTTAATAAGCTATAAGAAAAACTAGTAAAGTTTAGAACTTTATGACTAAATAAGCTAAATAATAAGCTCTCGAAGATAAAGGTGCTCAAGACTTAATGAATAAGTCGAGTAGGAGACTCATGACACCCTTTTTAGCATTCGAATCGAGCTTAATCAAACAATAAGCACTTTTGAAAAAGAAAAGAAAAGAAAAGAGATTAAAAGATGAAATAAGCAAAAGCTTATTTAGATCTATAAGCTTAGATTCAATCAAATAAGCTAAAAGCAACAAACTTTATGCTAGAAAATAAGCTAAAAAGACAAGATCTATTATTTTTAGATCTAATCCACCCGAAACCAAGGTGTTCAATCAAGTGAACAAGAGACGGGTATATTTAAGGATTAGATCTAAAAACAATAAGCTAGAAAAATAAGCAATCGAAAATAAGCTAAAATAAGCTCACTCGAAAAGCTCTAAATCAAAAACAATATAAAATAAGCTAGTCTAAATAAGCTATTAAAGAAGCTTATTAGAATATAAGCTTAAGAGATCGGATCCAAAAATAAGCTATAAGCATGAGCTTATTTGGAAATAAGCAAAAGAAGAGAAAGAGTAGAAGAATAAGCATAAAAAGAAAATAAGCATTAAGAAATAATAAGCATTTAATAAAAACCAACCTTAAACATCTTCATTAATAAGCTCAAAATCTTGATTACAATAAGCTAAATAAGCTATAAAAGCTTTTACAATAAGCTAAAAATTATACTACACTACTCCTAAAACTAACCTACACTACTATGAAAAATAAACTAAAAACTAACACTTAATGAAAATAAACTAAATCTATGAATCAAAAAAATGAGCTGCTTTGCGTGTCTATTTTAACTAAAGTGGGCAGGGTAATTTCGTCTTTCAGTGCTTCGTCCCTAATCAAAGTTACATATCTAGGGGCATTTTGGTCATTTAAAAAGCTCTCACTCATCATTTTTTGCCAATTATTGGCAAGGAAAGTGCGTCCTGACAACTCATAACAGTTGGAGCCACCAATCTTTGCTTGCCACGTATGCTTTTGGATCATTCCTCATACTGACAACCTCGTACACATGCACAGTACCTCGTACTCCAATCATTAGAATGCCACGTGTCACCACCTGAGTGGCGCCACGTGGTGTAATTACTGTTTCGGAACCGTCACCGGACCACCACCGGACCACCGGTCAACGGCGACGGTTAACGGTGGTATCGACGGTCAACGGTGGCGGTCAACGACGGTCAGCGGCGGCGAACTACCATTGACCGGTGGACCACCACCGCCGGACCACTGGTCAACCACCGCCGGACCACCGGTCAACCACCAGTCAATGGTGGTTGACCGTCAGTCAACAGCCAGGTCCGGATCAGGTCATGGGTCGAGTAGGGTCTGGATCGGGTCATGAGCCGGGTCGGAGCGGGTAAGGCAGCCACGTGGCATGCCACGTGGATCCACGTGTCAGCCACGTGTGCCCACGTGTCAGCCACGTGGATGCTGACGTGGCATGAGGGAATTTTACCCTCTACATATTCGAACTCGGGACCTCTTAAGTAGAAGCCAATAACTCTAACCTTTGGGCTAGAGCATGGTTCTAATTATATTATGCCATTTTAATATATAAGGGTTAATATGTCTGGGTCAGATTCATTAATATAAAAGGTTCAATAATGGCGAAAAAGATTCAAAATAAAAAGGTTCAAATATGAAAGGCCGGTACCGTTGGACTCGTAATTTCGCGCTCTTTACAATGGTGTGATCGATAAATATTAACGACTTTGTTTGAACCTCGATAAACGTAAAAACGTCGTCGAAAGTCACCCGAAAATTACCGTTTTTACTTTGTTTTCAATCCTTTGTACCTGTAACACATAAAAACACAATACAAACATATTTGCAACATATTTATCCATATTTTAGTGTTTTAGTTCGTTTGTTATCATTTTCCGGGGTAAAAATGATGTATATTTTAGCACATATCAAAATTTCTCCACACTAAGCCATTGCTGGTCCCACACGCAATGTAAATAAAACATGCCCGAAAATAAATTATTAAATCCCCTTTTAACCTATGACCCCTCACAATCAAACAAGAATATAAAAGGTCCATTAAGAAGGTTAAAAAATTATTCATTTCGAAAGCGCCGCCGTTTTAACCACTTATTTATTAATAGATAAAAAAACTAAAATAAAAATTAAATAAAATTATTTAAAAGGCTTAAAGAACGGGAGTTCGTCATCCTTGATTTTTCACAATCCCCAAACTAAGCTTAAAACGAAATCATAGTTAAATATAAGATTAGATGCTAACACTACTCATAAATGCTAATTGTGTAAGTATAAACTTAACTTTTCGCTCCCATTATTCCTAAATTTCCTCTAAGGATTTTTCATTATTGGTGACAAATAAATTATGTCCTTATTATCATAAAGGTGCCCGGTTTAGACCATGATTAGTTTGAAATCCTTTCCTAAAGAGACGATATGGTGAGAATAAGGTCCACATTAAGGTTCTAAATTCGCATAATTTAGGGGTTATCCTTTTTATTTCATCCGCAACAACTCAATTACGAGTCCAGAGACGAAGGCTTTATTTAGATAACCTCGGAGTCAAAATTTGGCTTTATACTTATTATTATTGCAACATTATTAAACCTCGGTCCTTTAGAAGGTTGCAACATCGGTTGTGAGCCGACAAGATGCAGCAAACATATTTCGACCTCGGTAATTTCCTCGACCTTTTAGAAGGCTGCAACATCGGTTGTGAGCCGGCAAGATGCAGCAAACTTTTATCAGTCTCGGATTATTATAACTATGTGCCTTATTTAGAAGACTGCAACATCGGTTGTGAGCCGGCAAGATGCAGTAAACTTTTATCAGCCCACAATTTTATTATTATTATTACCTCCACCCTTTAAACGACTACCACATCGGTTGTGAGCCGGCAAGAGGTAGTGGTCTTATTTCGGCTTCGGTTTATTACATAACTTATTATTATTAGCCAAATTTCAAGTCTTGTGGTCTTTTAACAACTGCCACATCGATATGCGAGCCGACCATGGTCCAGGAGTCTTATTTCGACCTCGGTGATCCTCGACCTTTTAGAAGGCTGCAACATCGGTTGTGAGCCGGCAAGATACCTCAAACTTTTATCAGTCTCGGATTATTACTATGTGCCTTATTTAGAAGACTGCAACATCGGTTGTGAGCCAGAAAAATGCAGTAAACTTTTATCAGCCTATAGTTTTAATTATTATTATTATTACCTCCACCATTTAAACGACTACCACATCGGTTGTGAGTCGGCAAGAGGTAGTGGTCTTATTTTGGCTTCGATTTATTACATAACTATTATAGACAAACTTCAAGTCCTAGGGTCTTGTAGCAACCAAGACATCAGGCGTCCTAACCGACAAGACCCAGGAGCGTACCACAACACTGACAAAACCTCGATGTGTACCTTACTTTCACCAAAAGGAATCTCTAGGAAGGGATTTAAACTAAGAATCACAAAAACCTAAAGTAACTTTATTTATTCAACAATTATATAATGTTTATTAAGCTGGTGGGAGCAAAAAGCCACAATTAACCTCTATGAGCTCTAAAGAGATCCAACTAATCTATGTTTAGCATCTAACTTATAAAAAACTCTATCATTTCTCGTTCTTCGCAAATTTAAAATCTTTAATAAAAATATCCGCGAATGCTTAGTCTAATAAAGAAAGCTTTGCATATTT